>BQNB010113883.1:0-21857 GCA_026074375.1 Tanacetum coccineum
GAGAGAGAGAGAGAGAGAGAGAGAGAGAGAGAGAGAGAGAGAGAGAGAGAGAGAGAGAGAGGGAGAAAGAGAGAGAGAGAGAGAGAGAGAGAGAGAGAGAGAGAGAGAGAGAGAGAGAGAGAGAGAGAGAGAGAGAGAGAGAGAGGGAGAGAGAGGGAGAGAGAGAGAGGTGCGCAAATGAGTTTAGATTTAAGGGTTAATTCCATATATCCCTTTAAAACCTTTTTATGTCATATTTGTGCAACAAAAACTCATAATGTCACATATACTCAAATTAAACACAAAATTTGTCATATTTACCCGTTCTACTAATTTATTTAATATAACCCTTTAAAAACCCTATAATGTCATATTTGTGCAACAAAAACTCATAATGTCACATATACTCAAATTAAACACAAAATTTGTCATATTTACCCGTTCTACTAATTTATTTATTTTAAAATAAAAAAATCCTAATAATAATCTATTTGAAAAGTATAGACTATTTTACCCTTCTTTCAATATCTTTTGGCCTGATAATGGTTTATTCTCGTAACTATTTTTGAGACTTTAACCATGTTAAAAATCACAGAAACAGTGATACAATAAGATGAAAACCTTTAAAAGGACGTATGAAACACTATGAATCACATTATTGTAGCAACATAATGTCAAATAATAATAGTGTACATCACTGAATGAAGTAAAAACAAATCACTATATGATCTTTCGTATAACAAACCTGCTGGTTAATGTATTGGACAATCAAGTGTAAAAAAACAAATTATTCATTCCTAGAATAAGCTTTGATTATTTCATGTCAACTATTAAAAAATAGAAGTATATAAGAAGAAAAAGGAAGTTACCGAATCTTTTGAGTTTGATTAGACTACTTGTTGTTATGAAGGGTATAATGGATAGGGTTGAGTTCTCTTAGATTAAGATGGTGTTTGATTTGAACTTAATTGACTTAATATAAAAAAAACTGAATTTATTAAGTTATATGAAAATTGTTTGTTTATAACTTAATATAGAAAGATAACTTAAAATATAAAATGATAAAACTAAAAATATTTGCATTAAGTCATTCGTTAATTAAAATGACTTAATCAAAAAAGTAAACAAACAAGCCCTAAGCCTTTAAACTAAAAAAGGTAAGATACAACATAAAGCTGACAAGTGTATATCATCTAATGGGCAAAATAGGAAGTCCAAAATTTTAAATTTTGGCGTTTTAATTTTGATTTTTCTCAATCTGCATCATTAATTGCATGAATGACATGGTATTAATATAAATTAGTATGCATTAATTTTTATCCCAAGTTCTTGTTTCAAAACGAGGCTTCATCATCATCTATCATTGATTCATACTGCAACTTTTATTTACAAAGTTTGCATCTTAATCATCATCAACAAAATTTCAGTGCATCAAAACTGTTTATTCTGATCATCTTGCAGTAGTTTTAACTTGCATCGTCAATCGATTTTTTCAACTTACGCATAATCTGCATCTTAATCATCGTCATCGTCATCAATCAAACATTGATTTGTGCATTCGATCGATTAAAATCAAGGACTTTTTGATGATGTAACTTATTTGAATCTAAAATGAAAATTAAATATCAAAGTATGATGATGTTAATTTTGATTTGAAGAATTGATTAATAAAAGAATTTAATTAAAAGAAGGAATTATGGGAAGATGGTGAGTGTAAAACGGTTGTTAAATGGCTTAGTGCCACACCATGCATGGATCTCGCAGAGCTAATGGTTGTGTTAAAAAGACCTCAATACCTTTCTGCACAAGTTTGTTAATTGAAAAAACTCAGTCTTTTACATAAATGCCATCTCTTTTATGGTCTCTCGATTTGATCATCAAACGGCCACAAATGTCTCCTACTTATTCTAGTTTAAAGAATTGTTTTATTTGAACTCATCCCACAATGGATATATAATAAAGTTAATTGGTTTTTACAATAGACTGGGTAGGTATGACAAGTTTTGTATTTAAATTGGGTATATATGGTATTAACCTTAGATTTAAATTTGAATTTGAGATAGGATTAAAAGTAAATAAAGAGAGAAAAAATTATTTATTATTTTAAAAATATATATATAACATAAATCAATTAATATGAAATATAATTTTTTTATTAATAGTAAAAAATAAGGCAAATCGCATAAAAAGGTACCCATTTTACGTTCAATGTCAATTAAAGGTACTCATCTTTTCCTCAATTTAAGGTATCGATTTTTTTTTGTGCAAAGTTAGTATTTTAACAGGTTTTTCGGTTATTTTCTAAAGAAAATAAAAATTTTTTCGTTATTTTATTCATTGCATTCGTTTATTCCATTTATATACTAATTTTGGTTAAAAAAAGTATTTTCTACTTATTTTTAAAACTTATACACGTTTTATACACATATTTTTTACATGTTTTTATACACACATTTTTTACACGTTTTTATACACACATTTTTTACACGTTTTTATACACACATTTTTTACACGTTTTAGTGTATAGAAATGTGTGCATAAAAACGTGAATAAAAATGTGCGTATAAAAACGTGCATAAAAATGTGTGTATAAAAATATTTATAAAACTATGTATAAAAACGTGTAAAAAAATGTATGTATAAAACGTGTATAATTTTTTAAAATAAGTAGAAAATATTTTTTTTAACAAAATCATATAAAGGACTAACGATGCAATAATAAAATAACGATCGTTAAAAATGTAACCGAAAAACCTGTTAATTGTCTAACGTTGCAACAAAAAAAAAGATCGAAACCTTAAATTGAGAAGAAAAAAAAAGATGAGTACCTTTAATTGACATTGAACCTAAGATAAGTACCTTTTTATGCGATTTACCCTAAAAAAAATAGAGATGAAATAAATCATCAGCTTCATTGTGCGGTTGACGATTTTCTAATAGCAAAAAAAAGATACTTTATTGTTTTAAATAACGAAAAGCATCAACCTTGGTGGAATTGAATGTCGCGTCAGCAAGCCTTAATTTCTTTTCGATAAAAAAATCGATTTTGTATTTCTTTGATGCCAAGATTATCAAGAGATTATGCTTATTTTTTTGAAAAACAGCTACTTAAAATATAAGCTTCGTTTGGTAGACAAAATTATGAGAGATTATAAAAAAAATAATCTTTCATAATCTCTTAAAATCAAATGCTACTTCATGTAGCTTATAAAAATAATCTCTTTTCATAATCTCCATCACCATCTTCATCTCCAGTTCCAGCAACAGTTACTTTTGCCAAACATACCCTAAACCCTTTAAATCCACGTACCAGACGTAGCCATAGGTTCGGGTGTTTGACTGTTTTGTGTGTGGACGTGGAAGGCTTTTTAGGGTCCGTTTGGTTTATATATGAGCTTAAGATTAGAATTTAGATTTGGATTTAAGATTTAGTTAAAATTTGAATTTGAATATGATGTAAGAGAGAGAAAATATAAAATTTAATAAAATAAAATAGTTTTATAATATACTAGCCTCAAGGCCCGCCCCATAGGCGGCTAGCTTCAAAATTCAAGATAAAAATTCTTCAATCACAAGTTATCGTTAAGCTTAATATAACGAGACATGTATACCCGTACGTTGCACACGGGCTGAAGATATTTTGCTGGGAATGGAATATGTTGTGTTTGTTTCTATGTAATTGTTGTAGGCTTGGTTGATGGCGTAATATTAGGATAGTTAGGTTTTTTCTCCATTATTGGGTAGTCATTATTAATGTTTTTTGTTAATTATGATGTAGGTTGTTAATTTTAGTTAATGTTTTTTAGTTGCTACGTTATATGTTAGGAGTTTTAATTGTTTAAGTTAGCGGATGTTGCTGTGTTGGTGGATTTCTCGGTGAAGGGGTAAGTGGATATGTGCTATATACATGTGTACTGCACAACCCCTTTGTCTTGAGATCAACTCAAAAGGTGTGTATGTGTTCAGCATAACCGCCTGAAGTTAACCTTGTATGCACAACACGCTGGCAACTTGTACTTTATTGCTCTCTTTTGTGTATCTTTTTTATATCTCATCATAACCTGCATATTCCAACCTTTATGCCATCATATTTGTTCATACTTGAAACCTCTTCTTTATCTCCTATCTTGTTTTTTCTTTTTTTTCTTTTAGGAGTTATGCAGATTGGGAACATTTCTCATCTATCTAACAAAGGCTTACAAAAAATACAAATAAGTTCATTCAAATCGTAAAATACTAAATTTGTGTACTGAAAGATTTATGACTATAATAACTTGACTATGTGAAACAAAAAGAAGCTTATCCTTGCACTTTACCTTATAAAAAGTTAGAAACTAATTACATTACGATAACTTTGGTGTTTTAATTGGGTTAAGTCTCAAAGCCAAGTTTAGCTAGATAAATTAAGTAGATTTAATCTGTTTCCAAGGCTAGTAAAAAGTAAAATTAGTTTTAAAGGTTTCATAGCAACCATGGTTTGAATCTGTGTTTTTAGTGATTGTTATTTCCATGGTTGTTAAGATCCCGATCCTGATCTTAGGATCTTACGATTTTACGACACTGCAAAGCAAAAACGATCCAGATCCTACGTAGGATCTTTGCTTGCTTAGGATCTTATAGGATCCCGATCATGACCATAGGATCTTAATATCTACTACGATCCGATCTTACTTTTCTCGAACCACGAACTAAAATCTACGAATTTATGGGTTGTGTTTCCTAGATATTAAAAAAACAACAAGTTAATCTTCTTAAACATTTTATAATTATAATTTATGACAACATTCCTATGAAACATTTATATAATTTTATGTTTATGATATATAATAATTTGTAGATTTATATAATATTAGAAAGACTATTAAGAAAATGACATTATAGTAGGATCTTACGATCTCGATCCTACCTTACGATCTCGATCTTGCAAAGACGAAAACGATCTTGGGTAGGATCCCGATCTTGACAACCTTGATATCAAGATATATATATTAATGGCTTGGTTCTTTATTAGACCAATTTACAAAGATTGAAGAGTAGCAAGGAAATAATGTGAGGTATTGTTATGACCAGGTATGCTATTGTTTTGCATAAAGAGATTTAAATGGTTGTAAAATTCAGCTAAACACACAAAAGGGAACGCATATGATGTAGTTAATTCCCTTTGGCTCAAGAATGATACCACCTGAATGTACCGAAAAGTATAAGTTTGGTGTGTAATCAAGGTTCTGTTGCTTAACTTATCTCAAATGTTAACTATATAAGATCTCAGTCGTCACATCCATTGGCACAATCATTTCTATTGTTATTTTTTGATGAAAGCTTATGGATTAATAGTATTATAACTTATATAACTGCAACAAATTCGAAGAGAAATTACACGTGGCTCCTACTACTCTCTATATCTAAGATATGGTTTTAAAACGTGCGCATGGCGGCGCAGTGCGCTGCTAAAGCGCGAAGCGTGATCTCCATGTTACGAAATAAACCAAGGCGTCGGCTATAGTCCGATTGTTAGTACAAAATTCGTGTCGGGTTTGGCAAGGTGTTGAAGTCCTTTGTCGGGCCGGACCTCCAAGTGACTTGAGTGCTTGATCTTGTACTAGAGCAAGAGAAATGATGATTTTCTGCACAATTAAAAGTAAATCGTTAGCCTTACCGTGTGGACGGACCCCACGATTAGACTCCGGCGTGAGAGTAAGTATTCATATTGTCAGAGTATATGTCAGAGAATAAGAATAACTGTGTACCTCTTTGGGATGTATTGTGATCCCTATTTATAGGTGTCTAGTACTAGGGTTTCCTAGTGTTTCGGTTACTTTAGTAGTGGCCGGAGTGGGTCCCTTGTCGGGCAAGGATCCGCAACAATCGTGTTGAACGGACGTAGATGTTTTCCGCGGACGGATCGTCCTATAGGTGGATCCGCGGACGGATTGTCTATAACTGGATCCGCGGACGGATCGCAAGGTTTGGGGCCGAGGCCCACGCGAGATTGGGTTTTACTATGGCCCGTTATTGTCAAGTTTAGCCCAAAAGGCCGAGTGATAATGTGGCCCAAGCCCAGAGGCTTGGTACACCTAGTATACGTCATCAAGTCCCCCCAGTCTAGAATGATATTGCCTGCGGGTTATGTCCTGCGTGCGGTGATCAATGCTAGACTTTCGTCTACTTTATTTCCTCCTTGAGTTATCTATTTTTATGCCGTACCGCTTCTGAGTTGGTGACGCTTCAATGACGTGGAGCGTTGCTGTCCTTTTACCTTCTGACTGGTGACAGCTTTTCACCAGTTTCCCATGCGCTTTTCTATCGTTGATTAGGCAAGTGGTACACACGTGGCGTCATCCAAGTATCGGTAGGAGTAACTATACCCAAAGTATAAATACCCCTCTCATTTTTACTGTTTTTTCTCTTCTCGAAATCTTTCCACCGCCATTGTTAATTTCTTAGAGCTTTTACTTCTTATTCCTCGTCCGTGCGTTATTTTCCTCGTTCTCAGTTTTTCGAGATTCAGGTTAGCATTTATCTTAGTCTGTCTTCTTCAAAATGGCTAATAAACATTCCATTATGACTCGAGAAATGGTAGAGAACTTTTGCAATAGTTATTATATTCCTGATGAAGTTCATCCTACTGCCCTGGGGCGAGACAAGACTATCACCTAATTTCATAAGGGCAAAGTGGGTGTCTATACTAGGTTATTTGATTATTGTAGCTATAGGATTCCTCTTACCAAATATTTTGTAGCCGTTCTTAAATATTTCCGTATACATATTTCTCAATTATCCCCCTTCGGTGCTGCTCGTATATCTCATTTTGAGGTTTTGACGCGCGTACTTGATCTTGGCCCGTCGGTAGCTGTTTTTCGTGCGTTTTATACGCGTATATATAGTGACGGATTGTTTTCGTTTGCTAAACGTTCCCTATCGGCTCCTTCTTGTCTCTCGAAGCCTCCGGATTCTATTAAGAACTGGGCGGACCATTTTTTCTGGGTTGATTCTAGGGTGTTTCCTATCTCCGTCCCTTTGTATACGGGGGGCGTATTGGAGAAAGATCCGGCTCCCCATCTCACTGCTCGTCAAGAGCAGGCTGTTCAGGTCCTTTCTTCTAATAAAGCTCCTTTCCGGCGGTATCCGGAATGTTTTTTAGCTCTTGTGGGTTGAGCCTCGTATATCTTTTGGTGAAATTACTATCGGTTTGAAAGACCTGATAGAACGGGTGGGTGAAACTTTGTTTTGGTGGAACAAGTTTTAAAAATATTGTGTTTTTATGGGGTTTAATCTTTTGGTATTTATTTTGCAGACATGGGTTTGCTTGACTATATCAGGACTGCTGACCCCCGGAAGGTGCAAGCGGTGGAGGTCCAGAAAGGAGAAGAGCAGGTGACGTTGCTTGAAAGTATAAAACATTGCTTCGTGTCTCTGGATGCTCCTGCTGCGGTACACCAAGCAAGTGGTAGTGGTTCTGGCGCTGGTCCTGAGGTTTCTGCTCCATCTGCGGGAAAAAATGTTGTTGCGGAAGAGAATGTTATCCCGGTGGGTACTTACGTTGATTTAATAGACCCAGAAGACGATTTAACTGTGGTTGAGAAAGGAGATGCCGCTCAGAAGCAGCCGGAGAAGGCCAAGAGGAAAAAGTTGTCAAAGCAGAGCGACCCCCTTCCTGCTAAAAGATTGAGGGTAGATCATCCTAGCCTTGCTTCCGGGACCGGTGGGA
The DNA here is from genome assembly GCA_026074375.1 of Tanacetum coccineum. Taxonomy (NCBI): domain Eukaryota; kingdom Viridiplantae; phylum Streptophyta; class Magnoliopsida; order Asterales; family Asteraceae; genus Tanacetum; species Tanacetum coccineum. The sequence goes on from BQNB010113883.1 coordinate 7,688, forward strand.
AGACACTTGCTAGTCTGAGACGGACCATTCCGGAAGGCTCCCTTTTATTGGGGACTTCTCCAGCGGACGTCCACACTCAGGTTACCGTGCGGAGGTACGTTCGTGCTTAACATTTTACTGACTTTGTCTACTTGTACTTTCCTTAACATTATCTTTTTTCGCCAGTTCCCGGGTTGCGGATGCCCCTGTGTATACTGCTGCTGACACTGTGACTTCCAGCAGGGGCAAGACGCTTGTTTTACCCACGTCGGACGTGGGCGGGTCTTCCCAGCCGGAGACGTCGGAGGAGTCGGCTGACTCGTTCTATGAGACGGCCGTCCTGAATTCTGAAGATGCCAAGCGTTGGTATGTTCCTCGCTGGAACATAACCAACGATTCACTGCTGGATGACGGCTTTTCTTGTCGTACGTTGGTTGATCGTGTCGCTCCCCCCGGCTTTTTCTCCACACTCCGCAATATGGATTATGACCAATTGTTCGAGGAGTTCAATGTGGGGGCGGCGCGACAGATTTGTCTTGGGTCGGAGGTGAGGTCTCGTACTGAGCATGAGCTGGAACTTAAAGAGAAGCTTCGGGCTAAGTATGATGCTCGGGGTGTGCTTCTTGGGGAGAAGGATGCTGAGATTGCTAGGTTGAAGTCTTTGGTGAAAGAGAAGGAGACGGAGTCCGCGGAGGTTCTTCGTCTCCGTGATCAGGTTTCTGTCTTGGCTGCGGATAAATCCCTTTTGAGCGCAGAGGTGTCAGCTCTTAAGAGTGCCATTTTACAGAAGGATACTGACATCTCTCTTCTTGATTCCCGCGCTTCATACCTCAAGTCCGCCCTTGATGATTCCCAAGCTGCCTGTGATGAAGCCAGGAACTTGATTTCCTCCCTGTCCTCTGAGAGAGATGGACTTGCCTCTGAGGTATGGCTTCTATTCCGCTCGTTCTTGTTACGGGTTTTTTTTTATAAAAAACTTCTTATCCTTGCAGGTTTCTACTCTTCATTCCGCTTTCAGTGATTTTAAAGAGAGGATGGAAGCTCAGCAGGAGGCGCAAGCTCAGGAATTGTACAATCGTGTGGCCGAACTTGAGGCACACGTAATGGATGTGTTTGGTCGCCTAGAGGGGGAATTTTACCCTGCTTATCTGACTACTCTGGCTGGATGAAGATGGCTGCTGACGCACGGGGTGGAGCTTGCTATGATTAAATGTTTGAAGTCCCCCGAGTACCAAGGAATTTTAGGTCATGCTTTAGGCCGGGCCGTGGATTATGGTATGCAAGAAGGCTTGGCGGCCGGACATGAGCATAGAGTTGCTGGGACCCTACTTTCCGCCGTCGTGGCATACAATCCTAAGGTTGCTGAGAGCAATTATCTTGACGCGGTGAGAGCTCTTGAAGAAGCGGATTTTCCCTTGGTTCATTTGTTGAAGTCCAAGAAAGTGTTTTAAAAAGCATTAGGATAATTAACAAAAAGTTAGATTTTAAGCTTATTCAAATTCGGCTTATTTTCAAGCTTATTTGGTTGCTTATTTTCGAAGCTTATTTGTGATTGGATTATTTTTTTTGTGCTCACAACCGGTCAAACAAGAGGGAACATAGATCCACATATTGTGCTTCAAAAGATAATGACACTTTGTTTGCTAGTTTAAGTGGTCCTCACCCGAAAGTGACCATAAGCGGAATATGTAAGACAAGCCCAAGCGGAATATGCAAGTTTAGTTTAAGCGGAATATGCAGATGTTTTGTGAAGCGAAATATTTCAAGCGAAACATGAAGGATTGAATTTCAAGCGAAATATGCAGTTTTCAATTCAAGCGAAATATGTTTTAAGTTCAAGCGAAACATGCAACATTAAGTTCAAGCGAAACATGTATAATATCAAGCGAAACATGCAGTGGTCCAGTTTCAAGCGGAAATATTTTAAAGCGAAACAGGATGCAACATGATTTTCCAGCAAAATGTGTTTTTCTTTCAAGCGAAATGTGCAGACTTTAGTATTCAAGCGAAATGTGTAAAGTTTGAAGCGAAATACGTAATTTCCAAAGCCAAGAAAAATATGCACTCTTGCAAGCGAAACATGTCAGTGTAGGAATTTAAACTTTCAAAACATTCAATTCACAACAAACAAACCTTAATCCAAATCAATTAACATTCATGGTTTTATATTGATTTTGTAAAATCTCCCGTGAAATGACATATTCTTTTCTCTCGTTTTAGTCATTAGACTTTCTAAGTAAAATCCGCAAACTCATATTTTTCACCCCAAGCCAGTTCATTCTTTTCATGTACAAGTATCCTAGATTCTAGTGACTCTAAGGCTAACTCATAACCCTGAATTTCTAGTCTTGCTCTGCTATGTTTTTCTCTTTCACTATCATAATTCTTTTGAAGAGTTTTAAAAGATTCAAGACATTGTTTAGAACATTTTTGTACCTCTTTGTCAGAAGAACTTGATGAGCTTGATGAGGAGATGGCCATTAAAGCTTGATGAGCTTGATTGTAAATCTGCTTCAAATAATGGAGTTCTTCTTATTCAGAGTTTCCACACAAGCTCTGATACCACTTGTTGGATCGTTTACTGAATAGATCTTAACCTTTAGCTTGTAAAGGATTTGTTCCTTTAGATAATTCTAAAGCAACAATAATGAAACACTGATTTAAACACTATTGATTATGCGGAAACTAATCAATAATGCTAAGAAGAACAATAATAAGAATCACAAAAGAACTTTATATTATAACTTGAATCTGCCTAGGTTACAGATTACAAAACTATGATTGCTAAAATGATCTCTATTGATCTGTGTAGAACTATATTGATCTATATATGACTAACTATTACTGGCAATACTAACATTGTACTGGCAGTACTAACTATAAAGCTAGCAGTACTAAAGACTCAGACTAATTTCTTCAATTTTCATTAACATCATTAAGTCTTCACTAGCAGTATTAATCTTGAGCCAGCAATATTAACTTATAGAAGCTTTAGAATCCCAACATCATCTTCTTACACCACCTACAATGAATATTCAATCTTAAACAGAACCAACAACTCCAAAAAATATTAATGCTGAGGAAAACAACGATAATCAAGCAGAAGATACACAGTTCCAACAAGATGAATTTATCAATCCTTTCTGTACATCGGTACAAGAAATTGCTGAGTCTTTCTCACGCAACATTAATAATTCAAATATGCATACCTTTTATCAACCACACGATTTCGAATACCAATGGACAAAAAATCACCCACTAGAACAAGTTCGTAGAAATCCATCCAAGCCAGTGCAAACAAGACGACAACATGCAACAGATCCTGAAATGTGTATGTTCGCGCTCACCGTGAGTACTGCTGAACCAAAAACCATTAAGGAAGCAATGGCTCATTCTGCATGGATAAAGGCAATGCAGGAAGAGCTTCATCAGTTTGACAGACTCCAAGTCTGGGAACTCGTTGACAAACCCTTTGGCAAGAACATAATCAAGCTAAAGTGGTTATGGAAGAACAAAAAGGATGAAGACCAAACTATAATTTGCAACAAGGCACGACTTGTAGCTAAGGGTTATGCTCAGGAAAAGGGTATTGATTTCGAGGAATCATTTGCTCCACTTGCTTGCTTGGAAGCTGTTCGGATTTTCGTTGCCTATACTGCACACAAGTCTTTTCCGATTTATCAGTTGGACGTGAAAACGGCATTTCTTAATGGTCCACTAAAGGCGGAGGTTTATGTTGCACAACCAGATAGAATCGTTGATCCTGATCATCCAGAGAAAGTTTACCGTCTAAAGAAAGCTCTATATGGATTGAAACAAGCTCCAAGAGCATGGTATGATGAACTCTCAAATTTCCTGTTGTCCAAAGGTTTTACTAAAGGTACCATAGACCCTACTCTATTTACGATAATATACGGGGAGGGCATTCTACTTGTACAAATTTACGTCGATGACATTATTTTTGGGTCTACAAACCCTAAATTTTCTAAACATTTGATAAATTAATGCACAGTAGATTTGAGATGTCCTTAATGGGGGAAATGAAATTCTTTTTAGGACTTCAGATCCACCAATCCCCAAGAGGTATCTTTATCAATCAGGCCAAGTACGCTTTAGAAATACTTAAAAAGCATGGTATGGAAAAAGGACAAAGCATTGGTACACCAATGGCTATGAAACCTAAATTAGATGCAGACTTGAGTGGTACACTCGTAGACCAAACTGACTACCATAGTAAAATCAGGTCACTTATGTATCTGACATCTAGTAGACCATACATAGTGCAAGCAGTATGTTATTGTGCAAGATATCAAGCAAGACCGACTGAAAAACCTTAAGAGGTTAGAGGATTCTTTCGGATACTTAAGGGGTTCCATTAACATAGGACTCTAGTATCTGAAGGATTCTGGCTTTAAACTAACAGCTTTTTCAGATGCCGACCATACCGAATGTATTAATACTCGCAAAAGCACTTCTAGAGGAATACAGTTCCTAGGTGATAAGTTAGTCAGCTGGATGTTAAAGAAGCAGGATTGCACTACAATGTCATCTGCAGAGGCTGAATACGTGGTGTTATCTGCAAGTTATGCTCAAGTAATGTGGATGAGGACACAGCTTAAGGATTATGGCTTCAACTATAACAAAATACCGTTGTATTGCGACTCTTAGTCAGTCATAGCAATCTCATGCAACCCCGTGCAGCACTCCCATACCAAGCACCTCCATACTCGATATCATTTTATCAAGGAACATGTTGAAAATGGTATAATTGAATTTACTTTTGTCCGAATCTGAATATCAATTAGCTGATATGTTTACTAAAGCCTTACCCGAAGATAGGTTTCAATATCTTATCAGACGAATTGGTATGAGATGTTTGACTCCAGCAGAACTGGAGGTTCTGGCAAATGAATCTGCTTGATCTTTCATCAAACATCAACATGTACATATTTCTGAAAAAAGGATAAATACAAAATATAGTAATTTCAAAAAGAAAAATACAAAATAAAAAAAAATCAGAATATGTTTCACAAAAAGATTCTTCTCGACATGTCTCTTGGAATCGATAACATTTACGTACCTAGAAATGTTGATTAACATCGACACGGGCGTGTAAATGAAGTTCGAACAGGAGTTTCAAATGCTTTCAAAACATGTCATTTCTAATTTTCTTTATGACTTGTAATCACTCTCAGATTGCAACTCGGACCCGAACGACAAAGGAGAGTGTACGTTTCAGTGCACTTATCCTTAGCGTTAGAAGAGAAGTCTTCTAACATGATGTTTTTCAAAAAGTTTAACATAATTTATCAAGAATTTCTCACTGGCGATTCATAATTTTTCATAATTGTGTGTTCAACATTCCATCCCTCATAAAGTTTCACAAGACAATCTTCTACAATTGGTGTCATTTTCAAAATGAGTCAATGTTTGAGGGGGAGTTTTTTTGAAAAACAAGGTTTTAATGATTTTGGATACATCATAACATGACACTATTTATGTATTTAAAACATTATAAAAAGTCTTAATAACAACTCAATAATAATAAAGGCTACTCAATAGATTGTATGTTATAAGATGATTTCATGGTTGAGCACAATTTTTTAAGAATTCTTCAATGACAATTCATAATCTTTCAAAATTGTGTGCTCAACAATGCTAACCCTTAATTTTATATTCATTTTACAACTTGGTATCATTTTTTTAGTGTCAAACATATGTGAAATTAAGGGGGAGCAAGTTAATGATCCATATAATTCATGCTAATAATATTTTTTCCCATATAATTTTCATGACAAATTTTAATCACATGGTACTTTAAAGACTAAATGAATCAATATTTAAAATAAGGGGAGAAATGTAATTAAATGTGATCTTGAAAATAATAAGTGATCTAAACGACTCCAAATGTGCTCTTCAAAAAAGGTTTTATGGTTCGATCTCATACCCATCACATCTTAATTCAAGACTATTCTGAAGTCATAAGGTGGTTAGGTTAGGTACTAGTCCTATGATCCAACCAGAACCAGAGGGATCTACCCAAGGACACTCCATAGTTAGAAATAGTAGTCCTTAGGTATGATTGGAGTTGAATGAATATGGGAATAATGTTGACTAAGATTGAGCTAACACTAGAACAATCACAACCAAGTGTTAGTAATGACGTCTTGGTAAGCATTGAAGGGGTTGAAGAATGAAAAAGAAATGTATGGATAAAGAAATGTATGGATAAAGGTTCGATCTCATACCCATCCTTACACCTTAGGCAAAAACCGAGTCAATACATAATCTATCGATTTCATAAAGATGAATTCTGATATTAAAGAATGACATCATGGACCCAGTGATGCAATGCAAAACCCTTCCCAGACATTCGAGTTTCTCTCAACAAAAACTTGTCTCACTTATCACGGAGATACACACGACTTCTATTGACTTTCTCACTTCGAGTTAGTTGATATTGAATAGGTGACAGTTGATGACGTTGGTCGGGTGCAAGTTTTACATTTATAATTGAGACTAATGAAATTACCAACGATACATACGAGCAAGTATACTCGTTCAATCGTAGTAAAGTCAAGTAAGTCAAGTTCATTCCACGAGACTTGGTTTAAATCAATATTAGGTAGCAAGATAGACACTAAGGTTGTCACGACCATTAGCGTCATAAAAATCAAGGTAATTATGAAAGCAAATTTGTTTCATTTTTAAGACTATACTTATGCGAGAAATCCATGTCATTGATATCCATGTTTGATTATGTTGGGTAAACAAGTGTATATGATTCACAAAACCCATTTGTATATAATTTGACTCCGTGGTATACTTCACCAAATCATATTTATGCATGAAACTAATGACGAACCCTTTCGACCTATGAACATCATCAACCTCAAGCCAATTAAGTGTGTTTGCTAGATAATTAATGTTCCCAAGTGATTCAACAAGTCCTTTCGACCTATACTTGTATTCAAGCCCTTTTCATCTTTTTGATTATGTGAAAATGGTAGATGTCAATTACCAAAACACCTTTTTAGTTTGTCACGACTAATAGAGAATATCCTATACCATGGAATCCCTTTCGACCTATGATTTCATAGGTATTCTACCATAAATCATAGAAAAGTACTCAAGACAAAAATAAACCACATGTTCACAAAAATCATCATTCATACACAATCAAACATTTTACCAAATTCACTTCATTCCACAATACGTATTATAGAGAATTACTCATATATAAATTCATTTCACAAATCAACTTAAGCGATAAATTAAGACGCATCTCAGAAATATTTGTAAAGTTTAACACCTACAAAGATTTCTATAGGTTTGGTGATGTAGCTCGCCAAGGGCCTCCAATTGCCGTAATCAACGTAGCTCCAAGAGTGGTGTTTCTTCCTTCAAGTTCATCCTTACACTATCCTGGATTTGCAAAGATATTTCTACAGTTTTTGGGGTGAATATAAGTGGTGGAAACTTAACCTAATTGAGGGTTAAGGGTTTCTTGTTGTTCTTATGTGTTTTTTTAGGTTAAGACATCACAACTCATATATTATCCTTCCAAGCCGGACTTAGGGAGTTAATGTAAGTCCTTGGTTGAAAAATCAGTAATATGATCATTTTCCAGGGCTATAGGTCGTTATTTCGCTCATAATTAACAAAAGGTAAAAACTAACAATCGTAGTCCTGCCGGGTGGCAAAGACTTGCGACGGGCGGCAATCCAGTCGAGCCCTCTGCCGGGCGGCAATGCCTCCTACCGAGCGGCAGAGTGCTCGTCGCAACATGCGATCTTCACTTTTCCTCGTCATTCGTATTCCGATCTACTTTTTATCCCTCGGGCCAATCCATACCACATGTTCATGACCCAAAGTGAATATTTTACTGTCCTATACGGGTCTTCAAATCAAATATCGAATTAGCACTCATTTCTTAGCTTCTTTTCTTCAATTCATGTCTTTCGGCTAGCTGCAACACAAGAAACTCATTTTGCACAATAACAGGGGTAAAAGCAGTATTATTTTACCAATTAACACATATAAAACCAAGATAATGCATCCCAAAACATACCAAATCTAGGCATTATCAAACTCCCCCACACTTAAGTTCTGCTCCCCCTCGAGTAGGTCCATTCTTTTAAATCAAAAAGTTACTTCAAAATTAGTATCACAACAACTTCGAAAGACAATGTAAGAACCAAGTAATTTATCAAAAAGATTTTTGTTTACTTTTTGTTTGTAACTAAAGCTAATTAAATTTACAAACTCCTAGTTACCAAGTAAGTTATTTCCTAACTCTCTGATGAACTACCGGTATCACGTCTTAGCACATTGGCTAATCGATACTCCAAAATTTTAACTTCTCCTTTCTTCATCTTCATAATTTATAGCTTCATTTTCCATTTATTTACTTTTTTCACACGATCAACCTCCTATCGACTACTACCTAGTTGGTAACTAGTAATTTCCATACTTAACTACTAGTTATTATAGCACAATATATTTTTTATTCAAAATGGTTTACTATTACCTTTATCATTTAAATTACCTTCATCTCATTTTGGGCATGTGTTGCAAATTTAAAAAAATCGGACCATTTTTCTTTCTTGTCCTAGGTTATCCTTCCCTCCCCCATACTTAAGTTTTGCATTGTCCTCAATGTAAGTAAACGAACTTCAAAGTAAAGGAAATAGGAAAAGTTAGGAAAATCGATACTACCCGATTTGCGATGCAATCTTCATATGTGGTTTTGAGTATGCGAATCAAGTTCCTTCCGAACTTGGGTATGATAAACCACCATATACGTCAACACATGTCAACCCTGCAAATACTACAAATATACTGCATTTCCTAAAATAACATGATAAATAAAAACATCCTAAAATTAACAAATCAAAAAATAGATTACTACACATTAAAGTATAACTTCCTCCGCGATGAATTAAATTATCCACTGAATTTAAAACAAATTTTTGAGCTTTTACGTGCAATCATCATCTCCATATCATCATCATCATTAAATCCATCCCCTCTAGATGAAACTTCCAACTCATTTTCCCGTAGTAATAACTCTAAAATTGCATGGCACTTTGTGATGTAATCATCACCACCTAATCCATAGCTTCCTCCTTGGTTGCTTTGATTACCCAGGTTATGGTAATGTGTGTAAGGGTAAGGGTATGGTATATATGGATACATGTATGGTAGAACATTTGGTGGCTCATAAGTTGGGTATGCAAAGTTACCTTGATCCGCCAAATGATGAGGAATGTGCATGGAATGTTCGAGCATATAATTATTTCGAATCAACATAGAGTCTCTCCAAACATTCCCTCACTCAATCTCACTCAGACTCGCGTTCAAACCTCTATGCTCTTGCCTCGGCTCCCTGCTTACCTCTTCAGCTTAAGTTGGCATTTCAGTTTCTTTTTTCAAGCATGTATTCTCTTCATCCAACTCATCCGCCAACATCCTCGATGTCCAATACTCACAATCAATCGGCTCTGAAAATTTCTTGATCTCATCATTCACACAATAGCAAAGAAAACAAGCAATTTTAGTCACATAATATCCCACACAAATGACACTATTCTCTTTAGTTCCTGGTGCGTGCTTGTACAAATGATCCGCAATAATCCAAGCTAAATTCACTCCACGTGACTCCTCTAAAGCGCTCATCATCCACAAATCTTACTTTGGCAACTTCCTATAGCTACCCTATGCACTAAAGATCCCACAATAACTTTGTGCACAATCCCGCATTAGTGGTTCTTTCATAAGCACTTCATTGTGGTTAGTCAATGTTGGCTTACCAACTCTAGTCCAATAATCCTTATGATCAAACTGCTTATCATCAAACTCTAGTCTACCAAAATATACTTCAAATAAATGATGCTCTACCTCTTTCCTCTGTAAAACAACCACGCATAAAATGCAAACTAGGAAGTGTAAGTATAGGGCTTATGTCACACAATCAATACCATTATAACTTCTCCTTCATCCCAAATTGTCCTATTCACATCCCTAAAATCAAAATACAATGTTAAAAAGAATTCAACACCGTATTCAGGAATAATTGCATTATCAATAAAAGTTGGCTCTCTCCCATGTGTAATTAAAATTTACACTCTCCAACTCCTGCGTAGAGAAACTCCAATTTCAATTCCTTTCCTTCAAGGTAACCTCAAAACCATAACATCAAACAAACGCTAGTTAGCAACCCTTGGTACTCCAAAGCTCCTTTCCTGTAATTTTGACAACTTCTCACAGTAAGCATGCCTCTCCATGGATGACAAATCCCTCCACTTTAGGTTAGCATTCGACATAGGTTGCAATGAATAGGTGATTGTGTTCCTTTTATTCCTTTTCTCGTACTCCGCAATGAGTGGATTTGGCAACGGGTCCTTGCGGCTTTAATAGCAAAATTAGAAAATATTAGTCCTAACAATCATTTATAAACTGATAAAACCAAGTATAATCAACTTGCATACGCGGTTCAAATTTGAACAAAACCTAGGATAGATCCCCCTAAACACCCGGCATAGCCTGTCTGCCGTCCGGCCAGGGCCTCGGTCGTACTCTCCGCCGTCCGGCAGAGTGCTTAGCCGTTCGGCTGGGCATTCGTCCCAAGCCGTTTTGGCTCATTTAACGTTTTTGAGTGTTTACTTCTTCTCCTAATTTTCCCATACTCTTCCTAATGCTCTTATGGGTGTCCTAAAAACTTTTCAAAACTCTTCTTCAACCTCAAACTTTTTTGCCATTTTTCCTAAATTCACCAAAATTTCTAACCTCAATCAAAATCATAATGGGTGATCCATACAATCAATCTAACATTATACAACCTCTAAAATTCAAATGAAAATTTCGACCTCAAAATGTTTAGATTTTCAATCATGAACCATTCGATCTACACTTGACCAAACCATTTAATTCTTTTTGGGATTTAATCTCCTATCATATATCCACTTAATTCTAAAACCAATTAGCCTAATTTGCAACGAATCAAAATCCCCTAATTTCGTATCCTAAATTATGAACACGAATTTGATATGCGAAAAAGGAAAATTAAAACAATTACTTACCTTCTTTGGTGCCATAGATGATCAACAAACAACTCCCTTGCTTGCAATTGGATTAAAAACTCGAATTGGATGATCCAAGATAATAGTGTGTGTGTTTGTGTGTTTTTTTTTGAGTTTTTGGATTTTGGGGGGTTTTTGTCTAGCCGGGTGGTTTTGTATTATGCCATGCGGCTTGACCAAAATGTTGCATTTTACCTTAAAATTTTTACCCCGACACAAGGTTAATGCTTTTTCAAAACACACAACTCCAAATCTTGACATCAATAATTGCACAAGTAAATTAAACATAATAATAATCTAAATTTCCCAAACTTAAAGCAAACGCGAACCAAATCGTCTAGACCAATTATAACCAAACCGAAACTAAAACCAAACCCAAAAGTAAAAGTTTCCTAAAAGATGCATAAACGAAAATAGAAAGCAAACATTCTTAGCACTATGATTTGTGCTTTATTCTTCCACACTCCATCTTTATCTTTTCTTCAATTTCCTTAGTCAAGAAAATGACTAAACCTTAAAATATCCTCGGTTTTAAACTTTCCCGATAGCTTCCTTGTAGTGGTCTTGGTCTTAAATGTTCGATTAAACTTCCTTTCACTAGGCGTAACAACTTCAAACCTAGCATGCCAATCTCCATCGCCATCAACTTTCTTGTATGTCCTATATCCTTCATTGCCCCAATCTTAGTTTTTCAATTGCACTGCTATTGAGCCAAGAAAGTCTACAAGTTTCTTAAACACAATTACATTTTAAAGGGATTAAAGTATGCCTCTATTGCTAACACCCTTTCCATATCATCCTCGATATCTATAAACGAGGGTGCAACCGGACCTAACTTCACGTTTCCATCTTCGTCTCTTCCTACTTCAAAACTTCCTAGCCAATCATCTTCTCCTTCCTCTTAAAAGCTTCAACATATGACTTTGACCATGGCTTGGGAAAATAGGTATGACGGATAACCCGTCATCTATACAAGCGTACCTCTTCTAATCTCAATAATAGCTCTGAGTTCTTAAGAAAGTGCATCCCAAAAGCAATGGTAACTTAGGGTTCCACCAGAAATATCTAAGATTAAAAGATCAACATCGTAGGCTTAGTATATCTTATGTGATCTCACATTTTGACTTCTCCCAGTCCTTAGCTGCGTTATTATCTGCCATGTCAAGTTCGTTTTGGTTAGGGGCTCGGATCACCGAGCCCTATTATCTTTTAATATAACATTATCTTGGAAAACACTTACACTTGCTCCGATATCCACTAGAGCAACCATCTCAACAACACCGTTAATCTTCATCAGCAAAACATAGTTTCTGGGATCACACATTTTATTAGGCAAACCATGTTCAATTATGCCTACGTTGTCTTCCTCGCTAAACTCTTTCTTGTTAAGCCTTTCTTACTATTAGAATTTTCATCTAATTTTCTTTTGTAAGAATTAACATATTCTCTATACACTTAAAGAATAGGCTTCGATTCCTCTAGCTCTTTGTATTTGATGTCTAATACCTCTTTCATTTTCTCCTTTTGCTTTGGGGTTAGGGGATGGTATATCGGTTGTGGTGGAATGGTGGAAGTTGGTGGAATTTCTTCTAGCCTCAAGGAAGGAGGGGGAGTGAGTTTGTTAATGTTATAGCCTTTGTTGCGGTTTTCTTTCCCCATTTGGACAACTTCTCCGCTTGAACTTCCAACTTCTTCCAATAGATCAATCACATCAATACCCTCTTTGAACTTAGTAAGATTCATCCTTATCTCTCCTAATCCGAAATCGACTTGGCTTTTAGTTGTTGCCAAAAAGTCCCTTCCAAACAAGACAGAAGGTTCTCCCTAGTTAACATAATCTAAAACAACAAAATCAGCCTTGAACTTTACCCCATGAATTTCCACGTTGACATCATTCACCATCTTCCTACTGTAGTCTCTAAGACTCACATGCACAAAACCCATGTTTTCCAACACTTTTTCCATAACATAGTTTGCCGAATCCGCAAGGTCGAGCTCCGCATCCCAAGCTCCTTGCCTATCAACTTTGCATGGTAAAGAGTACCTCATGAATGGTTCACCAAAGGCCCGAAGTGGCGCCTTGGTAAAGATTGCAATTTTTTGATTATCCACCTCTATCACAACACTCTTGTGCTCCAAAGCATCAAACAATTTCGCTTCCTTAGCAACTCTTGAATCACCATCATCCATACATTCCTCAAGATCCTTTAAGTATTCCGAAACCAAGCTCAAAGTACCCATTCTGAAAGCTTAAACAACTATTAAAGACAACACGCATCATCCAACTCATTAGCAATGGGTTAGTATAAACAATTAATCATTCACACTTGTTTTCCACAGTAGTTTAACCCGTTTACCATTTTAGAACTGACCCGCGCATCCTTATGCTTCATATTTTCCAAACTCGAAAAGTTTTTCACAGAACGTCCCCTGCCGCTCGGCACAGTCTGTCAGCCCGACAGGGTGCTCGAATTTTTTTTATTTTATTATTTTTTTTCACTTATACTAAAGTACTAGTAAACTAAACACGAAATCATAAGTTCAATTATTACTTCATAAACATTTAGAAAGAAACACGAAATTAACCAAGCAATCATGTAGAACATAAAAAAATTATATTTTTTTACCAGGTGGTGCCGCCCTGGCAGGCAACCTTCTGAAAGATTTTTTTTACTTTGCTACTTATTTACCATCTAATTTTTTAACTAAATATTTCCGCTAACTCTTGTAATGATTAAAACAAGAATAAAATACAAGTCCCCGACTACAGCACCAAAAATTTGATGACGTTGGTCAGGTGCAAGTTTTACATTTATAATCGAGACTAATGAAATTACCAACGATACATACGAGCAAGTATACTCGTTCAATCATAGTAAAGTCGGGTAAGTCAAGTTCGTTCCATGGGACTTGGTTTAAACCAATACTAGGTAGTGAGATAGACACTAAGGTTGTCACGGCCATTAGTGTCACAAAATCAAGGTAATTACTTAAGCAAATTAATTCCATTTTAAGGCTATACTTATGCAAGAAATCCATGTCATTGATATCCATGTTTGATTATGTTGGGTAAACAAGTGTATATAATTCACAAAACCTATTTGTATATG
>BQNB010113884.1:0-21857 GCA_026074375.1 Tanacetum coccineum
CGACTAGCTAAACTAACCCGACCCGACTATAAATGATAAATGTAATTCCGGATTAGTCACTATATTTTAGGGCTAACACAAAGAGAGCAAAAAATAGTCGAAATATCAATACCTTTAAGGGAAAGATTCAACCGAGTATGCAGCTTATCCAAACGAACTCTCCAAGATTCAACCGAGTAGGCAGCTTAACCCACCTTATGGCGACTTCCTCCTTTGGAAGAATCAAATCATCAATAAGCCGACGAACAGATTTAATAGAAAACTCACTTGTAGCTTATAACTACCAGACCCAACAGTCGTGGATATTTATCAATATTAGACCATCCATGCGGGATAAAAAACCGTGTTGTTCTTCCTCAGCACCACCTTTAGGAGGTCAACAAAAAGTATCAACTATGGAAGCATGATTAATTTTTCGACAACTGTTATTTGTTTGTAGTTATCTAAAGCATAAAGTCTTGGTAATTTATGCTTTAACGCCAAATCATCTAACCAAGGATCCTCCCTAAACTAGGTGTTTAACCTGTTGCCCACCTTTTTGCGAATTAAATCTAAAAGATTAATAACTTTTGTGCGAAGAATAGTAACCTCGTGAATAATGTCTAACGAAAGAGAGCGTTTAGACAAAGAACTTGGGGAATTAAGAGCATCGTCTTCACCATAAATAGCTTTTATGAATCTCGTCCATAGACAAGAACCATGAGAAAAAATAGCCAAACCCATTAAAGAGAAGAGCTCGATTAAGAGCATTGAAACTAGAAAATCCGAGACCATCGTATTTCTTGGAAGCTAAGACCTTATTCCAACTAATCCAAGCCATTTTTCTTCCCGACCCCTCCACTACATTAAAAAAGTTTCTTTTAATCGATTCCAAGAGATTTAACACTCCCGAAGGAATTTTAAAGATAGACATATGGTATAAAGGAATGGATGTTAGCAATGATTTAATTAAAGTAAGTCGACCACCTATTAAAATGGTTTGAAGCTTCCATTTGGATAAGCGAGAGGACACTTTAGCAACCACGTCATCCCAAGATTTTATTCTAGACATCGCACCACCAACCTTAACTCCAAGATGAACAAAAGGAGTGGTAAAAATCAAACAACCCATAGTTGTGGCTGCTGCTTTGACTTCTTCTAGACGAGTGCCAATTCCCATAAATTTACTTTTATGAAAGTTTATTTTCGGACCCGAAGCCAAGAGGAAACACTTTAAGACATCAACAATGGTGTATATATTCAAGGAGTCTCATTTACTAACGAATATAGCATCATCCGCAAAGAAAAGGTGAGAAAGTATCAACGAGCTATCAATAGGAATACCCGCGAACAAACCTGCATTCGTAACTTTAGAAAAAAATAAATTCAAATTTTCTATTAGCAAGATAACTAGAAAGGAAGATAAAGGATCCCTTGTTTCAAACCCTTGTGAAATTGGAATTCTGATGTAGGGCTTCCATTGACGAGAACCAATCCCATGGCGGAGTTGAGATAACCATTTATCCAACCACGCCACTTATTACTAAAACCAAACATTTTTAAAATGTCTTGTAAGTAATCCCATCGTGTAGAGTCGAATGCCTTTTTGAAATCGACTTTAAAGACCATAACTTTAAACTTTCTATGCTTGCACCACGAAAGAAGTTCATTAAGAATAAATAGACCGTCAAGTATTTGGCGGTTGGAAACAAAAGTTGATTGGACGTCACTAATAAAACCCGAGATAACAAATCTAAGTCTATTAGCTAAAATCTTGGTAATAATTTTATAAAGGCTTCCAATCAAACTTATAGGACGATAATCTTTGACGACTTTTGCATCATGAATCTTAGGGATTAAATAAATGAAAGAAGAATTACATCTTGCGGGAAAAGTACTTGAAGCAAAAAATTCTTTAACGGCTTCCACAATATCATGTTTTAAAAGTTTCCAATATCTACAAAAGAACTCAAAAGTGAAACCGCCAGGACCAGAGGATTTATTCGTTCCACAATCCCAAACCACACTCTTTATCTCCTCATTAGAGATGTTTCGTTCGAGATCAGCTTGTTCCTCCAATGATAACCTATTAGTGAATTAATCAGCGATGAGATGTAATTTTATACACTTTTTCAAGCTTATTAACCCCTGTAATCATGTAAAAATGGTTAAAATATGTGCTTAATGGTTTTTTTTACATTTTTAGCACTTGGAAGACATTTTGAGGAAATACATGTGACTTGGGCTCTATTTTGGAAGAAATGAGACAAGAGTATGACTTTACATAAAAGAAGGCTTGAAGAATTACTCACAGAAGGTAGAGATGGCGTCAAGAATACTTGCGACGCCGTCTGGATTATCAAGCTACCGCGTCAGAAAATTTGTGACGGTGTCTAGACTATAGTCGACATAAAGAAACCCTAAGAAGATTCGCGACGCGATGACGTCAGGATTTATTGTGACGCCGCCGCGGATTCTTTTCTTATAAATACAAACTCGATTTTAGGGCTTTAGAGAGCATATTAGGAGTGGAGTTCGGTAGAGAATGATTTATAGGTGACTTTAGGAGTATTTTAGGGTTTCCTAACCCTTTTGTACCTTCCCTAATGGCTTGTTTCAATATAGTAAAGTTCTTTTATCCTTTAATCTTTCAATATGTCTTATTGTTTGATTGGTTATTGTGTTTTTCTTATCTTTAACATGCTAGGCTAGATCTCATTAGTGTTTGCTTAAGATTGCATGTGAATTGGTATGTAGATCCTAATAATATTGCTTCTTGATTGATGTGTTTACATGTTTAAACTCTAGAACCCTAGTTACTTAAGTGTATCGAAGATCTAGAGCGGCATGATTATGTAGAAAGGATTTCATCGGTAATAGTCTTCATACTACCTTACCCATCTATGGATGATCCCATTTTAAGTATTTTAATGTGCGTCTATCTCCCTAGGGGCCTTATAACAGTCTTCATACTACCTTACTTGTGTGTTTCCCTAGCAAGGTATCACATAGACGGCGTTTTCGTGTAATTCGTCATGCTTCTCAAAAATACTTACACATACATCTCAAGTGTGACAAGGCAACAGAGTTAGGAGAAGCATACTAAGGATCACATGATTAAGTAAACACTTCTCTTTTATCATACGAATTCTCCACATTAGATTAGTTTAGTTATTAGATAATTAGTTAAAACAAACCCCCTTTAGACCCAAGATTTAAATTGCTTTCATAAAATATAAAAATACAAAAAATATTTTTCTTTCAACCTGTAGACCTTAGTTAGATCTAGTTCGGACCTTCACACGCTATTCCCCTAGAGAACGATAACAACCCTCGTATCTTGCCTATACTACACTACAACGATTAGGTACACTACCTAGGGAGTTGTAAAACTTAGTGAAGTTTTACCACCTCATCAAAGTTTTTGGTGCTGTTGCTGGGGAATAGTATAGGTTTCGAATTTTATTTAGCTTAGGTCTACTCGCTTGAATCATTTCAAGTGAGATTTTTATTTACTTATTATCTTTCTCGTAGTCTATCTTTTCTTCGTTACCTTTGTTCGTAAAAACCACCTTGTTTAGTTTGTAAATAAAGTTGTCATTCAAAATGTATAGTTATAGTTATTATAATTTAGATAAATTAAAATGGTTGGTTGAAACCTTGAAGAAAGGTTCCCCTTTTAGACAAGATAGTAATGAACCCCCTTTAAGAAGTTATCAACTTTAGAAGAAAACTTTCTATGAGGAGACCCATAAGATAGGTGATATGACTGAGTTACCTAAGTCACTGCCTAAGAAAACATATGAGGGAGATTTAAAAAGTAAGATCGTTATGGTTAAGATACCTAGGTGCATGTCATGGTTAGGTTCTAATGATACATTGGATGAGCCTATAGGTAATCTAGATAAGATGGAGGATAAGGTAGGAAATCCAAGCCCACAAAGTACCCCACAAGTCCTCCCATTATTTGAGGTATACACACCGCTCGTGACCTACCCAGAGGAATTAGAAGAAACTTTAAGAACCTCGATGGAGGTAGAGTGGTATGTGAATTACACATACCGTTTTCCATTAAATCCGGACTTAAATGACCTAAAACGTACCAAAAATACATTGTATTTGTATGTTTTTATTTATATTGTGCAGGAAACGGATATCCAAGAAAAGGACGAAAAATCAAGAAAAAACGACAAAATCGAGCACGGAATAGAAAAGCGTGAAAGTCAAAGTCGAAGTCAAAGACCAAAAAGTCAAAGTCAAAGTCAACCCTGACAAAGTCAATAGTCAAAGTCAAAGCCGAAACCGAAAGAAAGTGATAAAGTGGTCGGCGGACCGTAGCCCATGCTAGAAAGGCCGGACGAGCCCGATTTAAACGCGTTAACAGGTGAAAGTGAGACAGAGAGCTGCCCCAATTCGCTTTAAGACTAGCACTACGAGCACAGTGGGTCCGCAAAAAGTGATAGCTTATCAGAGCTGGAATTCGGGCGCCATTGTCAAGATGGCGGCTATTAACGGCGTTAGTCAAAGTCAAAGCCGAAACCGAAGAAATGTTAAATGGGTCCACCCGTACCCATCTAATAGGCCGGGACAGCCCATTTAAACATTACAGGAAGACCAAAAGCCCAATTCCTTTTTCTACACTAAACAGGCCCAAAAGTTATGTATAAGCCCATTAAGCCTTTAACAAACGTTAATTCCTTATACCTTTTACCCTTAACCCTCTTTAGTCCTTAGGGACTGTGACTGCAAACACCATATACTCTTTTAAGGGCTATTTTTGCCAAACCCCAAAACGGTTACACACCACAAAGGACCTTCATTGTAATAACTTTATACGAGTTGAGGGGCTAATTGTGCCAAACCTACCAACTCTTCAAAGTTATACCCTGCACCCAATTAAAACCCACCTTTCCCGCCAACACCAAACCTGTCACTATTCATCGTCTTCCCCACCTCGTATACTGTTCCCAAAGACTCTAAACCCATCACCGTCTACAACCCTACTCATCACACGGCATTTGCCATGTTGGCAATCCTAAACAATTCTATTGGACAAGATTAATAAAGGGTTACGATTTGAGACCTTGGGCACAAAGGCAATTCAATGGCCAAGATCAACTTTGGGTTCTCCTCACACAAGAAGCACATGCTTGAGCTCTCTCTGCAAAGAAGCACAAGAAGACCTCAAGACTTAGTATAAATAGGACCTTAGTATAACTTATTTCCCTTTGTCGAATTTTAGTGTTAAGTCCATTAGTTTGTATTAACCTAAATTTGTACCATTTTAATTCTGTCATTTTAATACATTGTCATTTAATTTTCTGTCTTTTAAATACTTGCAATTTATTTTAATGCAAATTTAAGTGTTTTCTTTAAATTATTGTCATTTAAGTTACTTGTCATTTATATACTGTTTTTAAGCTTATTGTATAAGCCTTTGCATCATCAAAAGCTTATATAAACATTTCTTTACTTTTCTGTCAAAAAAAAATTTCAAAAATTCAAAAAAAAATCATAAAAAGAAAGCAAGGAGCAAGGTGTATTAAGGAAGGCCTTGGGTTAGTGCTTCATGGGAAGCTTTAGGAAAGTTTTATAAGCTTTTGAGAGCTTATTTCATTGCCAAAAGCATTGGACTTTTGTAAGTTTTTCACTTTTTAAATTTTTGCATTTTACTGTAGCAGTGCTTAATTTTTGCTTATTTATGCTTTTTGTTGCTTATTTACTGTTATTTATGCTTACTTGCCTTTGATTGTTGCTTATTTGTCTTTTATTTGAGTGTTACTTTAAAACTGTGTTTTTAGCCTTTAATCTGCCTATTACTTACTTTGCTTATTTAGTGCTTATTTTTGTTTGGTAAATGCTTATTTGTGCTTAACCTGGTTTAGTTACCATCTGTTGTCTCAAACATTAACTCAAATCTTTGTTAACCAAGTTTAAACAAGACTTTTCATATTTAAGGGGGTGTTTGGGTTAAGGGTAAAAGTGGGTCATATTGGGTTAAAAATCCTTTTGGGTCACTTGGTCTCTTTTGGCCAGCCTTATTAAGCTGTTTTTAAGCTATTTTTCCAAGTTTTTAAGTCTTAAGGTTGGTTTTAAGGTTTTTCTAAATGGTCCTTTGAAAGTGTGGTGACAAACAGTTTCTTAAGTGCTTATTAGATTAAGCTTTCTAATCCAGCTTTAAAGTGTTGTTTTTGTGTTCTTATAAGTATTTAAGTGCAGTAGTTAGAAGTTCTTTTGGTTTACTTTTGCTTTGGTCAATCTGTCAACAAAATTGTTTAGTGTCTTTCAAAGTTAAAAACTGCCTTTTTCATTTTAAATTTTGAGTCATTTAAAATAGTTTTTAGGTTCTAATTTTTTTTGAGCATAAGCTCATTTTAAGCCAATCTCAATCTGTTTTTACTCAGTTTTAAATTTGGAGCTTATTTGCTAGCTTATTTTATAGGCTGCAAGTTGCCCTTTTGTCTTTTCAAAACAATCAATCAGCATATGCTGATTTGTGACAGCCACTTTCCCTTAGCTTTTTCTTGCCTTATTTAAGTTTCAAACCTATTTCCCTTTGTTGTTTTAGAAAGCCCATAAGCTAGGCTTTAAGCCAGTATAGGCCTTAAGCCATAAGAGTCCCTCTAGGTGCTTAAAAATAAGCCCAAAAAGGTGTCCCCTAGGCTGCCCTGCACCAGCTTTTAGCCCTTGCTTATTTGCTTCTATTTTTGCTTATCTGTCTGTTTTTTGTGCTTATTTGTGTTAATATTAGCTTATTAGGTATCATAGCTTATCTGTGTTAGCTTAGTTCTCATTTACCTTAGCTTATTTGTGTTTTACTAACAAAGTAGTTTTGCCTTTAGGACTTAGTTAAAAAGTAGAATCTGCCTCTTTAGTTGCTTATTTTTCCAGCTTATTCTTCAGTTTCATAAAAAGTTGTATTTTTTAAATTAGCTTATTTTTGTGTGCTTTATAAGTTTAAAAAAAATCTTTTTTTGCAAAAAGGGAGGCCAAGGACTCGAACCCTGGACCTCCCCTTTGTCACATACACGTCCCCAAGCAAACACACACTAACCAGCGGCACCAGTAGGGCCATCTGGTTAGTTTGTGCATCTTTTTATTTATATACTTTTTTTCCAGTTTTAACTATAAGCCATATTTTGCTTATAGCAGCTTATTTATAAGCTGTCTTTTCCAGCTTTTATTTTTCCCAAATCCAGCATAGCTTAATCTATTTTCTAGTATTTTTTTAGATTTTTCCAATTAAGTTTAGTATTTTTTATCAATTTTTCTTTTCAAAACTGTTTTTAATTCATTAAAAATTAAATAAAAAAATATATATATAATTTTTTTTTAAAAATTTTCTTTTATCATTTAGCACTTAGGAAAATTAAATTTGCTTTCGTAGGGTTAATTTTGTAAAATTTAGTTTTTAAAGAACGGGTTTCGGGTCCGGTCCTCGTTTTTAGCTTTTAATCACTTTTAGCTTTCGTTTTTAGGTTTTCCTTACTCGTTTTTGCATTTTAATTGTAAAATTAGTAATCCAATCCAAAAAATCGTTATCCATTCAATTCACGCGATCACAAACGTAATCCAATTTTCAGTTTGCACCTCGTCGGGAGAACGACCCGGGGGATTTTTGATTTTCCTTTGGATAAAAGGAATTGATTTGAATCTCTTGGAATTCTTACTATACTATATTATAATTGAATTATAATCTTGAAATTATCCTTATATATTTATTATATTTATTATAATTTATATATACAAAAAGGCTAGTTTTAAAGGTTATCAATTTTTGGCGCCGTTGCCGGGGAGGTGTGTGCGATTTTCGTGTCTACGTTTGAAGATTAGTTTTTGAAGACCCTTCCCTCGTGAAGTTATCATTCCCGTTTGTGAATATTTTCTTTTATTTATAAAAATACAAAAATACAAAAATATTTTTCATTTTCTTTTATTAATATTAGTATAAGATAAAAAAAATCAAAAACATAAAAAAGTTGTCCTTAATCAAGAAATAAAAATCATCATCAATATAATGCTTGCATCTTGAGCATTATCATAATAAGTTCCCGAACAAAAGATTCAAAACTTGCCTTTGTGTCACTAGCGACGTACGGCTCACCTTTAAAAGTTTAACAAACTCTAAGAGGGGTATAAGGAGGGTTGTTCCGAGGAACTACGACCCTAAAGGAGAAAGGTTTTTAATAGCTTCACGCTTTCCTACTCCTTCGCTCCTTTGTGCATTTTTCTTTTAAAGAGCTACCGTGAAGCTTGTCGATTATTGGTTTAAGTTATTCAATCTCGATTTGTCCATTAAAATAAATTGTGAAATAAATTGAAAAACCAAAAATATTTTTCTTTTAATATTTTTAGTGCATGCCTACTCATTCTTCTTCTAATCTCGTTGGTAATTCTTCTTCTAATCCAACCACTTCAAACCCGAAACGTCGTAACCGTAGACGTTCAAAACAACCTTTCTCTCTTGAAGAATCCCCCATAGCTACGATGGCCGATTAGCGTACTATGGCGAAATTGCTCCGTACACCCACCGAGGGTTATGCAGAGGAAATCGTGGTTCCTCTAATTCTTGCTGGGCATTTCGAGCTCAAGCATAGTCTCATTAATATGATGACTTCAGACCAATTCTTCGGACTTGAGAAAGACAATCCTCATGACCACATCCGTTGGTTCAACAAAATAACTTCCACAATCAAATACAAGGATGTGCCTAATTCAGCGATTAAGCTTATGCTTTTTCCTTTCTCTCTTGCGGGGGCAGCCCGTCGTTGGCTTGAAAAAGAACCCCCTCGTTCTATTCTCACTTGGGAGGATCTCGTGTCCAAATTCATCAACGAATTCTTTCCTCCCTCAAGAACGACAAATCTACGAAATGAGATTTCCAACTTTCAACAAAAGTTTGATGAATCGTTTCATGAGGCGTGGGACCGATACAAAGATCTCCTTCGTGCTTGTCCTCATCATGGTTTCACCGAATTGCACCAACTTGATACTTTCTACAATGCCTTGAACCCGGCCGACCAAGATTCCTTGAATTCTGCCGCCGGTGGCAATCTTTTGGAAAGAAGTACTCAAGATGTGTTGACGATTATCGAAAACAAATCCAAGGTCCGCAATTCACGAAACAAATCGATTGTTTCTCAAGTGAAATCAAGTGATGGTAATTCTTCTTCTTCCGATATAGCCAAACTTACTCATGCAGTAAATCAGCAAACGAGTGCTGTGACTACCGCTATGACGGCTATTCTAAAACAATTTCAAGCTACCCCACCTCCAGCTTCCGTAAAAGCCGTTGAGGAGATTTGTGTTACTTGCGGTGGTCCTCATCCTTATTATCAGTGTCTCGCCGCCGATGGCAACACTTTCCCGGAATATCGGGATAATATTCAAGGATACGTTGCAGCAGCCGCGGGTAACTACAATCAGGGTAATTTTGGTTATCATCCTCCGGGTGTGGTTAATCAAACTAGACCACCGGGTTTAGTTTAACAAAACGGGCAAAATAATCAAAACTGTTTTAGCCAACCTCAAGGATATAACCGAGGAAATAATTTCAATCAAAATGCAAATTATCAAGCTCCAATTCAACAAAACCAAAGTGTTCCTTTAAGTGAGTTGGAGAAAATTAAGAAAATGAATGATGTTAATATAAAAGCCATGCAAGCTCAAATTAACAATGTGAAAAATGAGTTAAGAAATGAAATGCAATCTTCAATTCAAGCTTCAATGTCAAATCAAACAACGAGCATAGACATTATGGCAAGTTTCTTCAATGAACACCGCATCTACCTCGGGTACGGGAATCTCTCCCTAGCAACATCGTTTTGCAACACCTAAGGTGAATAAAAGCCATTACCACTCAAAGTGGTCTTGTTCTTGATGGACCTACCGTTCCTATGCCTCCTCCATTCATTAATCCGGAGGAGGATGAACGTGTAGAGGAGAATTTAACGGACCCAAAACATGGTGAGTTTACCATTAAGGTCCCACCTCTTCATGTCCAAAAAGCTAAACCTCCTTCTCAAAGAAACTTTGTGATTCACCAAAGGGATCCTCGTCACCCTTATATCCCTTATCCGTCAAGGATGAACCAAGAAAAGCGGCAAGAGAAAGATGAAGTCCAAATTCATAAATTTTGGAAAATGTTCAAACAACTTCACACTAATATCTATCTTGTCGATGCTTTGATTCTAATCCCGAAATACCAAAAAATGCTTAAGTCTCTCCTTTCCAATAAGGAAAAACTTATTGAATTGGCAAACACGCCCCTTAATGAAAATTGCTCAACGGTTATCCTTAAGAAGCTACCCGAAAAGCTAGGTGACCCTGGGAAATTTCTCATTCCGTGTGGTTTTAGTGAGCTCAAGTGCAAAGCCCTGGCCATGACTAGTGCTGTAAAAACTTGATCCCACTCAACTTGATGCCACTCTCGGTTTGGAAAAAGTTAGGATTACCCGAGCTTATTTCCACCCAAATGACCCTTGAACTTGCTAACTGGGATATTTGCACTCCGGTCGGAATTGCAAGAGATGTCTTTGTTCCGGTTGGAAAGTTCATATTTCCCGTTGATTTTGTCATCGTTGATTATGAAAGCGATCCTTGTGTCCCCCTCATTTTGGGAAGACCTTTCTTACGGACCGCTCCTGCTTTGATTGGCGTTCATGGAGAAGGAATGATTCTTTGTGACGGCAATGAAAGATTAATCTTGAATATGAGACATGACACTTTAAGCTATTAAAACGAACCTCATCAAGAATCAATCAATATGATTGATGTCTACAATGTTTCAAATGAGTAAATTCTTAAAGATTTGTTTGGAACAAATCATCTAAGTGGCAATCTCACTTCTTTTTCTCATCCCGACTTAACTTCACCGGAAGTTAATGATGATATCTTTAATCTGGAGGAAGACATTATTGAGAACTTTCTAAATCTTGATAAAACCAAAGATCTCCCTCCATATCATGATAATCCATTGAGTGGCAATCCCACTCTGATTTCGAAACCCGTGACCAAGTCTTCTTCTTCTTCGCCCACACTTACTTCCATCGAAGAAAGTGATTTAATTTGGGAAGAATTCGAAGCTTATCTCGCAAGTGATTCATTTCCATTGGGAAATAGTAATCATTCATCTCATCTCCCTCCTTTTCATAATTCTTTAAGTGGCAGTACCACTTCTTCTTCACCTAGTCTCCCGATTTCTGAGACTAGCGACTATTTTCTTAAGGAGTTCGCCGATGAACTCGCTTACATCACATTTCCACCAGGAAATGATAATCTTCCCTTTGATGCCGAATCCGATCTTCGAGAAATAAAGTATTTGCTTAACCATGATCCTATCAATGAAGTGGATTCTACTCTCGAAGATTCGGTTGATAAAAATTCTCCTAATGACAATCTTGTTGATACCATTTCTAAGATGTTCACTGATGAACATGCTTTTGATTACTCATCCCCACCATTATGGGATGATTATGATGATGAACTTTTTGATCTTAAGACCGTTAATGATGATACTTATGATGATTCTTTTTACTCCAAGGAAGAGAAATTCAAAGATTCTAAAATCTTGATTGATGAACTTGATCCCCCTAGATCAAGTGATTTCCTTCTTTTTCCCAAGTGTGACTCGGCTTTCTATGAGGATTTTTACGAGGTTGATGCTTTGTCCTCGATCAACAACGAGGACAAGGTATTTAATCCGGGTATACTCATTCATGAAAACCTTTATGAAATCACCAACTGTGCAACACCGGATAAGAATGTAAAGAAGCTCACTAATACTTCTTTAATTCTTGAGGATTTTAATCCTCCTCTTTATGAACTTCCTTTCCATAAAGAAGTTCCCGGGCTCGGAGCTTTACTCTCGTTTTCGTCCGAAAATAAGGAAAAAGTTTTCAACCTTAGGATTATCACTTCTAAAAGAGTTCATACTTCTTTTCTCTTGGAATTATCTCATCGGGGCCCTAAAGCTTTCAAAGTCATTAAAATTCTTGAAAGCCCGATGGAGATTTTTCCTTGCTCTTATGGAGAGGACATCCGTGTTTTGGATGTCCCGTGTCTCCATTTCTATCCCCCTTAACCAGCTCAAGTATAGGGGGATCGGGTCAAGCTAAGTGACCTAAAACAAGCGCTTCATGGGTGGCAACCCATACTTATCCTAGTATTATCGTAGTAGTAGTATGCTAGTTTAATAGTAATGAATAAGTGTTTTTTGTTGTTATGAGAGGCTCGCCTCTTCCATTTTCCGTGTTTTGTGTTTTGTGTTGTATTATCCAGGATTTCCTAGATTTTTGAAGCCTCTCGTGCTCTCAGTTTTGTCCTTTGTTCACAAGAGCTTCACATCCTCAGCTTTATTTTGGGAATCCGATATCCAAATCTTATCGACTAACGTTTATCTTTAAGCACACTTAATAAACGGCTTAGGATTTATGTAGAGACCCTTCTTAAAACATTGAGGACAATGTTTAATTCTAGTATGGGGAGATCTATCGATTTGATTGTGTCTGCACTCGTTGTTTTCACGTAATCCCGTTTTTACAACTAAAATTTCAAAAAAAAATGAAAAAATTTAAAATTTTTCAAAAATAAAATAAGTGTTTTGTCACAATTTTAACTTTCCTGCTGGGTAGAATAAGAATAAATTTTGACTCGATCGAGCGTGTTGAGCTCTAGCTTGTTCCTTAACTTTTAGACTAAGCGTTCGCGGATCTTCGCGAAGAACGAAAAATGATAGAGTTAAGTATGAGTTGGATGCTAAACAAGGATTATTTGGAAATCTTAAGAGATCATGTGTGTAATTTGTGGCTTTTTCTCCCATAAGCTTCTAACCGGACTAATAATACGTGCTATTTTTGAAAATTAAACTTAAATCAATAATTTTTGAAGTATAGTCGATATCAATAATTTTAGTTCAAATTTATACTTAAATTTTCTAAAACGAAATTTTCTCTATATCATGGTAATATAAAGTGTTAAAAAAATGTGATAAATAATACTTATAAACTATGGGCTGATAAAAGTTTGCTGCATCTTGCCGGCTCACAACCGATGTTGCAGCCTTCTAAAAGGTCGAGGATTTCCTTAAGAATGAATAATTATATTAAGTGTAGTAAATGTGAGTTAATAAATATAGAGAAAATCTCTTTTTCTTAAATTTAAATATGCTTTTGAACTATGACTATTTCATTTTAAGATTTTTCTAAATAAGCTATGTATATATGAGAAACCTAAGAGTTTTTGAAACCAAAGGTCCGTGAGTCCCGATACTAGTCTCTGTAGGGTGTCAAAAGCCTGGTCACTTAGCCGTAAGGTTGAGATGTGTCGAGACGAAAGTCGCTACATGGGATGATCTCGCCTTCAAACTCATTATTCTCGAGAGGAACGTGAAGCATAGAATTTTGCAAAACGTTGATCCATGGTTGAAATTCGAAATGACACATTCACCTAATATATAATAATTGTCAGGAGTGAAAAGTTTACAAGTTGCAAATATGAGTAGTGTTAGCATCTTAACTTATATTTAACGGTGATTTCGTTTTAAGCTTGGTTTGAAATAAGTGAAAAGTCGGGAACGATGAATTTATCCCTTTTTTAAGGGCATTTTAGGATTGAAATGCATCTTGTTCTATGATCCCTAAAGTTATAAAAATAACGAAAGCCAAACGTTCTAGTTAGTTGCTTAATATGAAAAGTACAAAAAAATGAAAAAAACGAAAAGAACAAAAATATGTGTAGGAATGAGTGAATACATTTAAAAATGGTAAAAACGGGGCTTTTCTAAACTCTTGATTCTTTCATTCCCTTTGATGAATACTTAGCAACTTTTCTAGGTTATTAGTCGAGGGGGATTGAGATTCTTAGTTTTCTAAAGTGCTTACTTATAGCATTGCGTGAGGACACGCAATAGTTTAGTATGGGGGATTTTGGTATGTGCCTAAATACACATACCTTTGACCTTTAAAACCGGACTTAAATGACCAAAAAACGTACCAAAAATACATTGTATTTGTATGTTTTCATTTATATTGTGTAGAAAACGGATATTCGACAAAAGGATGAAAAATCAAGCAAAAACGACAAAACTGAGCACGGAATGGAAAAGCGTGGAAAAACCAAAGTCAACAAAGTCAAAGTCAAAGTCAACCCCGAAAAGTTAACAGTCAAAGCCAAGACCAAAACCGAAGAAACCCTTAATGGACCCACCCGCACCCATCTAATGGGCCGGGTCAGCCCATTGGTGCATTTATATCAAGACTTAATCAAGCAAAAAGCCCAAATCCCTTTCTAAATACAAACAGGCCCAAATGTCTTAACTAGGCCCAAACACCACTTAACGAGCCTGTTATAAGGCTGTTAAGTCTGTTTCCCTATTAGTCCCTCAAGGACTTTCCTTGCAACACCAACAAATAACCCTCAAGGACTATTTCTGCCAAGTCCTCAAAATCTTTACACTACAAAGGACTAAAGTTATAATACACTTATATAAGTTGAGGGACTTACTTTGCCAAACCCCCTAACCTTTACCCTGCACTTAAACAAACAGAGTAACACCAAATTTCCCGCCCAATTCCCCAGTTCACCTTTCGTCCCCCCACCTCGGTTACTGTTTACCCCAGTCCAAAACATCACTCACTATCACACCCCCACCTCACAAAGGGACAAAGACACCTTGGCAATCCTCTACACTCTAATTCTCCATGGAAAGAAGATAAAAGGATCAAGGGTTGTGATCATAGAGATTGGGCACCAAGAAAAATCAAAGGCTGAGATTGAACTTTTGCTTCTCCTCACATAAAAAACACAACAAACACAAGAAGGCCACAAGACTTGGAAGCTCTTAGTATATATAGGGCTCGTTAGCTTATTTTTGTCTGGTCGAATTTTGTTGTCTTGTATTAACAAATTTGTACCAATTTTTAATATTGCAATTTAAATTACTTGTCATTTACTTTTCATGTCATTTTAATTACTGTCTTTTAATTACAAGTATTGTACCTTTTTCCAGTTAATGAAATTTGAAGTGTTTACTCTAAATATTGTCATTTTACATTACTTTTCATTTACATACTATTTTTAAGCTTTATTATAAGCTTTCAAGTCATTAAAATCTTATTTGAAAGCTTGTTTTAATTTCTGTCTAAAAATCCAAAAACTAAAAATAAAAATCCCAAAATCTGTCAAAGAAAGCAAAGGAGCAAGGTATATCTTGGATGACCTTGGTTTAGAGCTTCATGGGAAGCACATAGGATTGGTTTTGAGTCTTTGAATCATTGCCAAAAGCTTAGACCCTTGTGAGTTCTCATTTTCTTATTTTTCAAGTTTTGCTTATTACTGTTCATCAGTTTATTTCTGGTTATTTCTGCTTATTTCTTGCTTATTATTTGTCTTTTATTCTTATTCGTCTTAATTTACTGCTAATTTGTCATTTTTTTAAGTTTTGCTTCAAATATGTCCTTTATTGCCTTTATTATGCTTATTACTTGTTAGCTTATTTAAGTGCTTATTTTTGTGAATTTGTTGCTTCTTATTGCTTATTAAGCATAGTTGGTAATCTGTTTTAAAAACTTTTAGCTTAAATCTTTGTTAATCACTTTGAAAATTGATTTTAGAAAACAAAAGGGGTGTTTGGGTTAAGTGTCCAAAGTGGGTAAAATAGTGTAAAAAACCTTTTGGGTCATTCTGTTGACTTTAACCAGCCTTCTTATGTTGTTTTTAATCATTTTTTTTTTACTTTTTAAGTCTTTAAGATTGTTTTTGAGTTTTTCTAAAAGTGTGTTAAACTGTTGGTGACAAGACAGATTTACATTGCTTATTTGATTAGTCCTTTAAAACCATCTTTTCAGTCTTGTTTTTGTGTCATTTTTAGTGTCTTAATGCATTAGGATAGTGTCCTTTAGGTTTACTTGTGTTTTATCAAATCTGTCATTAAAATTTTGTTAAGTGTCTTTTGTAGTAAAAACAGCTTTTTCATATTACTTTTTCATGCTTATGCTGAGATTCAAAATACTTTTTGATTGTTGAAATGTGTTCTTAGATGTCCAAACTCAATCTGTTTTGAGGTCCAAGCTCCATAAGGATCTATTTTCTCCATTAATTTTAAGCTCAAAGTAGCAATTTTTGTCTTTTCAAAAACTTAAATCAGCAAGTGCTAAGTGCAAACCACCTTTTTCTTAAGACTTTTTCAAGGCTTATTTGACTTTCAAACTGTTTTCTTTTTGCTGTTTTAGGAAGCTTATAGGCCAATCTCATTAGGGGTACCACCCATTAAGCCATAAGGTTCCACTTAAGGGCTTAAAATTAAGCCCAAAAGTGCCCTTATGGCTGTTTGTCCAACTGTTTTTGCCCTTTGCTTATTTACTTGATTTTGCTTTTTGCTTGATTTTCCTTGGCTTATTTAGGCTAGACTTGCTTATTATGTGTAGAGTAGCATCTGTTTTTGCTTATTTGTGTTTTCCCTTAGATTATTTTGCTTAAAGTAGCTTAACAGTTTTCCTATATTAGTCCTTAGTGTAAATTACCATTCTGCCTCCTTTTCTTACTTATTTTCCAGCTTATTTTTGTGATTTAGAAAAAGTTGCTTTTTAAAATTTGCTTAACTTTGTTAGTTTTATAAGGGTTTTTTTTTTAAAAAGAAAAAAAAATATTTTCCAAAAAGGGAGCCCAAGGTTCGAACCCTGAACCTCCCTTGTAGCACACATACGTCCCACACATCCCACACACTAACCAACTGCCCTTAGGTCTTTTTCAGTTATCATTCACCCCATTTTATTTTTCATAAAATCAACATATCTTAAACTACTTTTCGGTATTTTTTCATATTTTTCTCATATCGTTTACTACTTTTAATCTATTTTTCTTTATAAAACAGTTTTTAATTCAAAAAAAATTATTAAAAAGCCAAAAAAATATAATTCTTTTATCAATTAGCACCTAGGAAAAATAAATTTGCTTTTGTAAGGTTAATTTTGTAAAATTTCGTTTTCTAAAGAACGGGTTTAGGCCCAGTTCTCGTTTTTAGGTTTTATTCACTTTTAGCCTTTGTTTTTTAGTTTTCCCTTAATCGTTTTTGCATTTTAACAGTAGAAATAGAATCCCAATTCCAAAAACTTTCAAACCATTCAAACGCGCGATCATGAACGTTCTCGATTTTCAATTCACACCTCGTTGGGAGAACGACCCAGGTAGATTTTTGAAGGACTTTGTTTTGGATAGAAACGAATCTTTGAAAGCCTCTCAGAATACTTTACCGTTGATTTAGCCTTATTATTTAAATATTTATTATATATTTATATAATTAAAAGTGTTGAGTTCAAAATCTGCAATCAAGGATGTTTAACTTGGGTGTATTTTATACTAACATTATTAGACCCAACAACCATTGGGGACCAATTTTTTGAGTTATATGTTTGTTAGGTATAAGCTTGGACCGGTCTATTAGATTGTGGGTAGTGGTTCTATAAGCACATGATCGGTAGTAGAAGAATGTTTACTTCATATAAGGAGTATGATGGTGTACATAAGTAACTTTTGAGGAAAGGTCATCGATAGACAAAGCATCAATGGTGGATCTTTATTTCGTGGTCGTAAACAAAAATCATCCATTAAAATCGAGCTAAGTTTTCCTTTATGTTTATGAATCTTTATGTGCTTTATATTATAGTTGTCAAAAATGTTATGTGAATTTGTTTGATGCTAGGTAGCTTATTTTTGTCACAACTTCAAAGTTAGGAGAACTTAGAAACTAAAAGGCGATTAACATAAAGTGAGACTAAAATTGTGTGGCATGAGTTTAGGAAATATATTTATGTGTTTACAACTTTCATAACTTGAATACATCATAATTTGAGTTTTAGGCCTTTAAGAACGCATAGAAACCATCAACAACTAAATCCAAGAGAAGAAATCAAGTTTTAGAAGTTACTTTAGTATTTTGATCATAACTTCTTCGTTCGAACTCCGATTGAGTTGAGTTAAAAGGCCACGGAAAGGGAAAATGAGATCTACACTTTAAGAATAAAGATGGCTCAGTCCCTAGTGCGCTGACCATGCGTTGGAGCATCATTAGCTCATCAGTTGCTAGTTAGGGGTATAGTAACTTTTTAGAAAACTCTTGTTTGGCGTCCATAATTCCTGAAACTTACTTTCCACTCTTCATTAGGTTTCATTAAGATTTCCAAGACATAAAACATACAATTGGTATTACTATAAATGGTAAAACTCTAGCTAAGAGTCATATGAGAAATGAATTATATACATGCAAATTGGGAGATAACTCAAAGAACAAATTTGCATTGTATCTATGTCTATGGTAGATAACTCAACGCTTTGGCATAGGAAGTTAGGTCATACCAACATAAGGATAGTTCAAAATTTAACTTCTAAATGTTAGTAAGGAACTTACCAAAGTTGAGTTTTGATAAGTACTTTTGTGATACATGTGGTCTAGGGAGCCAAGGCATGCAAACAATAGGAATAGAAATGAAGTGGCAACTACTAGGGTTGTAGAGTTGTTACACTTATATTTGTTTGGTCCATCACCTATTCAAAGTTATGGAGGAAACTTCTACACTTTGATGATTGTTGATGATCACTCAAATTGCACTTGGGTAGTTTTCATTGAGTCTAAGGATGACGCATTAGGAAAGTTTAAAATATTAAGTAAAAAGTCTAAAACTCAGGGGAATGATCGTTCTCT
Source organism: Tanacetum coccineum (assembly GCA_026074375.1). Lineage (NCBI taxonomy): Eukaryota > Viridiplantae > Streptophyta > Magnoliopsida > Asterales > Asteraceae > Tanacetum > Tanacetum coccineum. The sequence continues at coordinate 18,677 of BQNB010113884.1, forward strand.
AGGGGTAGGGGTGTTCAAAAAAACCGTGAAACCGACGAACCGAGCCGAACAGCTCAATCCGAAACCGAAAAAACCCGAAACTGAAGAAATCAAAACCAAAAAAAACCAAAACCAAAAAAACCCGCTTATAATGGTTCGTTTCGGTTTTTACTTTTAGATATCCACGGTTAACCGAACCGAACCGTGCATATTATGCATGATTATTTTCTAACTAATATTCAAATAATTGTACAAGTATTGACCAATTATTAAAATACTTTTATTTTATAACGACTTTTCACTCGTAAAGTAAACATTTGTAAAAATCTATGTGTGAAAATTGATTAATGTGATCGTAATCTATAATGTTGAGTAATATTTTTTTGTTAATACGTTATATATGAATATTTGAATGCGATTATTGTAACGAAATACTTAAGTTTTATATGACTTTTAAATTCAACGTCATTTAATTTTACTAGAAATACATTTTATGTTCTAGACTATGTTATTTTTTATACGGTTAAACTCTATTAAACGTCAAAAACGGTTAACCGTGACCCGAACCGCGGGTAACCGCTCACTTCGGGTACCCGCATGTCCGGTTACCCGCCTAGTACGGTTCGGCAACGGATAGTAAAATTAATTACCCGCCCCGCGACGGATAGTTTAAATCTTCCAACTAACCGAACCGAACCGCCCCGCGAACACCCCTAATAACCACAACACCAAAACTCTAATGACCAATAAGACTATGCCAAAAACGCCAACAACAATTACACACAACAATTCTAAAACACATTAGATATAATCCGGGTGCATCGCACGGCTCTGCATGCCTCGTGTTACAAGTATTTGAAAGTCCAAAGTCGGTTTCTTTTTCTATGTAAAATTTGGCCCGAATATTAGCCTTAAGCCCTTAAGTGAGTTTTATTGTGAGTCCACTAACTTTTGTGTGCGGGCTGAGAGGCTAGTAACCTTGAAGATGTTATGTATTAAGGGGTGTTCATCGTTTTTTGTTATTGGGTTTTTCGGTTTATTCGGTTCGATCAATTCGGTAAGAAAATCAAATTCGAATTACATATTTTTTATTATTTATTCATTTTATTATATAGGTTTTTAGTATTAAGAAAATTTTAAGCCTACAAAATCTAATATTTATACTAGGAAATAGTTTGATTTTTTAAATATAAATATACATATTTATCTGTATTCGTTTTTCGGTTAGATTCGGTTTTCATTTGCCAAGACGAAAACCGAATATTTAATTTGGTTCAGATTTGACAAATTCAGTTCGGTTTTGGTTTTTTGTTTATTCAGGTATTACCCGAACAATTAACACCCTTATTATGTGGTAACAATTTATTCGCATGTTACCCTTAGTCGTATTTGGGAACATAATCGAATCAAATTAAAACTGAATCAAATTTGTAATCTAATTGAATCAGTAAAATCGAACATAACCAAATTTGTACTTGAGATATGTATGACATTACGCCCCCGGATACGTATTCCGTCCAGACCCCGTTTGGAGGTGTGACAACTCTCTCCAAAATGAGGTCATTAGGGTAAACCTAGAAAATGAATCTCTGAAGGATGAGATCTCTGACCTAAAAAAGGTCATTGAGAAATAGACCTGTAGTAAAGTCACCCTCGACCAACTACTCTCTGAGCAAGTACCTGAAAAAATTATCAATGCCCTGGGAGGAAAAGGTTAGAGAAAAGAGAAAATTTCCTCCAAATAGGTTGTTTTTACTAAGCTTGATGAATCCTCATCTATTCCAGCACCTGAGATCACATCTGGCTCTGAGTCTGAATGTGAGACTCGAGAGCCTCTGCCACCTCTTCCTAAGCGGATAGGAGCTTAACCCGTCAGTACCTCAAATAGTCTTATAAAGTGTCACCCTTACGTACCATTAAGAAAAAGACAGAGACCAAGTCTCCTGTTGTCTCTCTTCCTCAACTTAAAGTAGGTTCACAAAAGAAACTAACGTATGTGAAAATTTCTATGCATGAATAATTAATGACATATTTATGGTATCTAGATAGTGACTGTTCTAGACACATGATATGGGTTAAACAATATTTGCACATATATTCATAAGAGTCAGGTCCTAAAGTGGTTTTTGGAGATAACTCTCCAGGGGAGACATAAGGATATGGCTCAGTTAACTGTAATGGAATCACTTTTACCAGGGCTGCTTTTGTGAATGGTCTAAAGCATAACTTGATCAGCATCAATCAGCTGCTGTGTGATGCTAACTATAAAGTTCTGTTTACCAAGACTAAGGGAACCATATTCAACCAGAATGATGAAGTTGTCCTCATTTCTCCTAGAAGAAAAGATGTCTATGTCATTGATATGTCATCTTTCAATTAAGAAAGCAATGCTTGTTTCTTTGCCAAGGCCTCACCGAGTGTTAATTGGCTATAAGAGACTATCCCTCAACTTAAAAAACATAAACAAACTTGCAAAACAAAACCTTGTTGTTGGTATTCTCTCTCTGACTTTCACTAAAGACAAAAACTGTTTAGCTTGTAAAAAAAGGAAGCACCATAGAACATCATTCAAAACCAAGAGATCATTTTCCATCAACAAGTGCCTACATATTCTTCGAATGGATTTATTTGGACCTGTCAAACCTCAAACCATCATCCACAACATATATACCCTTGTTACTATCTGGTAGCTAAAGCATTGAGGGTATTCAACATCAGAATACAAGAAATGAAAGAAACATATCATGTCACATTCTGTGAAGATGATGAAGCAATTTCTCAATCCTGCACTGAAGGAGATGCAATCAACTTCAATGAAAATAGATCATTCCCTGATGATGAATTCCTTGAACCCAGGAGTAAAGTTACTCAATGCTTATTGAGTACTTTTCCTACATACCTGCATATGAAAACATCACCCCCACTCATTCACTTATTCTTCATGACTCTGTCTCTCCTAAAGAACCACATGTGTTCACGAGTGCTGATGATCACCCAACCCTGAATGATCATGTTCATACTGAATCAGCTGATAATCTTGAACCTGCTAAAATTCAATACAATGTCATCATTAAATCAATCGGTAATGTTCAATCCTCACTAATAATCATCTTACCCTCAACCGCTGTTGATATCAATCCCATAGCTGAAGGTACTCTCCAACCTCCTATTCCTCAAGTCAGATGGTCAAGAGAAAAGCACA
>BQNB010113885.1:0-21857 GCA_026074375.1 Tanacetum coccineum
GAAGCGTAGTAGGATTGCCATTGTCAAGGTTTGGTGGAATTCGAAACGTGGCCCTGAATTTATGTGGGAACGTGAAGATCAGATGAAATTATTATACTCATATTTGTATTCCGGGTGGTTTGACTCGTGAATTTTAAAAAATGCCGAAAAACGAGTCCTAACACGTCCGTTAATGTTCAAATGAGTTTTGAAGGGTTTAAAGTGTAAATATGTCGTGTAAATACTCTAGGTTAATAGAAAAGTATTTTTAAGGTGAATAAAAATGCTAATTAACTTTGGAGAAAATTTTACGATCAAGTTTTACGAGTATTTAAGTGATCCCGACACGAAAAGAAAGACCCGACACCCCATAGGATGCCATAACCGGTCATGTAAGCTTAAGGGGACAAGGAGGCTTAATTTTAGCTAATATGTCCCAAAGATGTACACTTATATGCTTTCACTAGACATTTCCACTCATTTCTTTTCATTTCAAAAAAATAAAACACACGCATATGGGTGTGTGTGTGTTCGTCCGCCACCAATCACCACAAACCACCATAGATTTTCCAACTTTGATCAAGAACGTGATATTGCAGGTTGATATGAGTATTTGAGTATTCATTTAAATAACGTTTAGGTAGTCCGGTTCGTGTCGAAATCTACATTTTAAAGATTTTCTTGTAAGTTTTCAAATTTAAATTTTGTTTGTCCTTTTGGGTTTATATTGATGCATAGATGTTAGTTATATAAGTTGATCGTCGTGAAAATTGATTTTTGGAAATGAAACGGATATAAAAAGGGTGTTTGGTTGCGTCGGATAAGAAAAGAAACAAAAGGGTTTTTGTAGTCTTGATGTTGTGGTCGTGATGGGTGAAAAACATATATTGCTAATAGCAATTTTGTATAAATAGCATGTATAGCTTATTTTTGGGCTTATATGGCTTATTATGAGCTTATGGCTCGCGGCTTATTTTGAAAAACACAAGGAAATATGTTTTGATTATTTACGTGGTATGACGTATGTCGTGGATAATTTTTATAGCTTATGGTGGTAACCAAATGCGAAGTGTAGCTTATTAGCTTATTGTCAAGCTTAATATATGTATTGTGGAGCTTATGAACTCACGGCCCAATAAGCGTATTTAAGTCATGGCTTAATGGGAGGGCTTATTATGGTCCGAATTATTTTCTACTTATTAGTATAAGCTTATGTATATAAATGGACCTTGGTTTTGGACTTGGATCGTATTTTGGACTTATATATATCTTAATGGACCCTTATTGGGCCTTAAAGCCCAATAAGCAATACTTAGTCGTTATAAGAGTTTTGACGGACTTTTTGAAGGTGAAATGTATTTACGAAGTGGTATTAAACGATATTTTAGGGAAAAAAGTTTAAGTAAATGTTAAAGATCGAGATTTTGGAATTTTGTTAGAAAAGTGTCGAAAGTTTGAAAAGTGTTTGAAATAAAGGTTAAAAACCTTGGAAAACATTGTATGAACGTATAGGTCATGTCAAAATTTCGTAAAAAGTTTATACTTATAAATTTTTACCTAAAAACATGATTGTGATTTGGGACATCACTCGAGGTTGTTCGAGGTTAACACTTAAAGTTTATGCATTGTAATTTTCTCTATTTTATATCTTGTGTTATGATTGATCATTATGTTGCGCTCCCGAGTTTCCGCCATTGTTGGGGCGTGACAGATTGGTAATTAGAGCCAAGGTTATAGAGAACTAGGTGGGTTGACCTAGACTATAACCTAAGATCCGTCATTTAGTTGCATATAGGATCTATGTGCGCGGTGTTCCGCTTTTGCTTGCTTTCGCGTGTTCGCAGTTTGGTGCTTTAGTTATGTCAGTCATTGAAATGTGTGAGCTCAATATTGAGTATGATGTGTCGTTGTGTGGTGTATATTTTATTGATTCAAGTTTTAAATTTATATTTTGCTGACTAAACCAAAAATAACACATTAACGGGCAGTGTACCCAATCGGTAGTAGTTTCGTGGTAAGTAGGGTGTCGAACACTTGAAGCGAGGTTAAATCTAACAATTTAATTAATATCTTGGCTATCTAATCTATGTTAATTCTATTCTATTCTAAACCTATGTTAAACCTATGTCAGTCTAAATCTTAATTCTAACGTGGAAAAGGGGGGGTTTTTAGCCTGAGAGACTGGCACAGTTTGGTTGGTGACTACAATCAGTTCAAGGAACTTTTGCCCACGCAAGCTAATTAACAAAAGATAAAAGAACGGTTGAACCTTATATAAGAAAATTGTATTAACTATTATTAATCTGATTAGAAAGTTGGTTTGTTTATTAAGTGCAATGATTTCTTTTCTCGAGGTGGCATATCATTCTTAAGACTTAGGCGTTACATCATCATAAGACATAGACACATTAATTCTGTCACAATTAAAGAATCCGCATAAAGCATCCTTATTTGTAGATTATAATATATCTTAGGGATTAAAGCAATGGTGATCTTGTTAAACCCTAGATCATAGAGACTTTACCCACTTACCGCTTAATGGGAATTTATACACTAGTAGTCCACTTGTCCAACTATCCAATGGAATCAGAACATTACTTGTTGATTTATCTAGGTCACCTCCTAGTCAACACGATCAATAAAGCATTGGCAATATCCAATTAACTAGTTAAGCCCAAAGCGTATCCTAGACACAGACTTAGAAGGACAATATTTATGTAACTATAATTCTAGATGTATAAATTACTATATGGAGAGCTATCCCGGACTCCATATCTACTTGGTCCGCTTCACTAGATTCAGTTGAATGACATGTCGCATACAAAAGCATGTAAACAAGTATAAATTGATAAACATAAATAAGCATACAACGATAAATTAAGAAATCGAGATAAACGAATACCAAACATTCAAATCTTCATAATAATGGCTAATACCCGAAGGTATTGGCCTTTAAACGTCATAATAAATACAAGAGCAATTATTTAGCCAAGCTAAACTAACCGAGTTAACGAATGATACCAAAAACTGAATGATTACTAAAGTATATGGAATTACATGATGTCTTCTATGGAATTGATAACGTTGCTCGACCTCTTCTGCTCTTTTTCTCCTCTAAAAATTGACTTTTATGGTTTAGGTATCGAGAATATGATTTAGCACACTGAAAACTTGTTTTGAGTTTTCTATTTATAAGGTCTGGAAGTCGGTTGGATACGGCATATCCAAGTGTTGGATACAGCGTATTGGGGATTTCTTGGAGTAGGGACCACGCTTGATATCTTCTAGAATATTATATTGATTACATATATTGAATACGACGTATTCAGTCTCTCTGGATACGGGGTATTGGGCTTATTCCTTTATGGTCTTTGGTGAGTGCAGGCATGGATACGCCGTATCTTCCTTGATGGATACATCGTATTGGTCTTCAGAATAGTAATCTTCAAAATATCTTCATTTAAGTTCCAGAATGCACGCCTTTTGCTATCTTTCACCAGTTACTCTATAATTATTGTAATTCTCAAATATAAACGATTAAGTAACAATTCTTTGCAATAACTATACAAAATAGGTTAATAACATGGGATAAATGATGCTATAAAATAGACGTTATTTGATGTCATCTAATATCCCCCACTTTGAATCCACTTGTCCTCAAGTAGCCTTTTACTCCATAATTACTGCAATTCTCAAATATAAACGATTAAGTAACAATTCTTTGCAATAACTATACAAAATGGGTTAATAACATGGGATAAATGATGCTATAAAATAGACGTTATTTGATGTCATCAAATATCCCCCCACTTGAATCCTACTTGTCCTCAAGTAGCCTTTAGAAGTTTATAAAAATGTATCCCTAAGGATATTTTCCGTTAAAGCATTTATTTGATCTATTACAAGTACACAACCAAACACCTCACGAAATAGGAAGATGAAAATACTCAAATCACTCAACTAATCTATGTGGTAACATGTAACTAATTCGCTTAATTGCTCGGTCGTGACGAGTATTCTATCATAATCTTGGCAAGGATACACATCTCCACCACTAAAGCCAAGGAGTAACAAGTTTATAAAGGTAAATATGGGTTTTTGTATGGAAAGGCTTACGGTTGATCATTCTACAATCTTTCACCAGAAGTACCACTCCAACAAGGCAGCTGAAGCACACATACATGGCCGTAACGACGAAATAGACATGCACGCTCGAACAAGTCCTCATTCGCATAAAACCAGCGGCTAATCATTAGGTGAGAGGGAAGTAAATTGTTGTTAAATAAAAATCAAGAAACAAATAGATTAAGACTAAGATACAAGTTGCTAGACACTTTTTCCTGACCGTTACCATGATAAAGACACGACTATTTACAACGTCTTGATCATAGATCAAAAACAACAACCTAAGTTGGCGTTCTCGTAACGATCAACTTCCCAATCATCCCAAACTTTACATACTCTACAAGGCAAGTGGCGATATCTTCCACTTTGTACAATACTCTACATCGTCAATTTGTATCAACGAATAATCGATCCTTCATGTAATTCCTTCGGTTCTTGCTTTGTGAAACGATTATCTTCAAACTTTCCTTCTCTTTTGCGATTTTTCTAATTTTTTCGATTTTTTTTGATTTTTTTTACCAAACATTATACGAAACTCACAGTAGTTGTACCATCTTCACGATCATAATAATTCCGGATAATTCCTTCGATAGTTCTTCGTTCTTCGGACTCACCAATAATTGTGAGGGTAGTAAAATCACATGAGTTTTGACTACTAATATACATTCCCATTTGCAATGTGCAAATTTCCAACCGCACCAAAGATAGAAAATGACACAAGACTCGGGAAATACAAACTTTACACTTTAAGCAACTAGAAACTGTAAATTAAACTTAATCTAACAGGGTAGGTTAAGGTGGTGTAACGAAACAAATAATTGGTGTAGTTCCTAAAGGATTGTCTCTACGGGTTGTTCTAGTGGATCTTCACTCTAAAGATGAGAGTGGAAAAGGGTTTAAACTGGAGGTTAACTAACCGGTTTAGTTAGTTAATAAACAACATGGATAGGCTTTTTTGGGTGTAATCCTAAAAATTTACCAATGTAAACAAGTTACTCTAATTAAATCCATAATACTCATTATTGCGGTCTCGAATAGATATACCAAGCCAAGTTCTAAAGTCTACAACATCACCGACACACTCATATTTTGTGGAATTTGGGTAAACATTTGGAAATGGATAGGCTAAATTCTCACAATATCTATCAAGGGTTATTGTATGCGGTTATGTATCAAGTAATTTTCACAAAAGTATGCTTGAAAATTTTTAAATTTAGCATAATTTAAGCATTTTAGTGTGAAAAATAGAAGAAGTAAACATTCTAATTCCATCCTCCCACTTGAATTATACAACGTCCTCGTTGTATAGATAAAACATTAAAAATACGGGTATTAAAAAGAATTAGTATGGGTGACTCCCTGTTATTTTCTTGGGTAGATTCTCCAAGTTGCGTTTATGAGCGAGATTGTGTGTTGAAAAAGCGTCTGAATTCCAGCATGACTTCAACCACACATAAGATTCCAGATAATATATATTCCACCAACTTCGTCGATATTTCTTTCATGAGGTCCTGTAAAAAATATAGGAAAAACAGGTGCATTCCTATCTTGGTATCTACGGTTAATTTAAACTAAACTAAACAAACTAATTACGGGTCAGTCTGGTGAATACGGCGTATCAGGTTAGTGAATACGCCGTATTGCCAGAACTGACAATAATGTTTTTAAAGTGCAATAAAATAAAGACTGATAACGTCCAAACATTCAATACGCCGTATGGTATGGGGCGGATACGCCGTATTGATGTCTGGGAAGACAGACTCGATAACAAAATTAAATAACAATCCGGGTTGTCTCCCGGGAAGCACTTTTGTTTACAGCGAAGTCTTTAAGTTAGACTTTTCTTCAGCTCCTCATTATTCCATCTCATGCACGCTAATGTGCCCGCGTGTGAGCCATTCTTCCGTCTTCGCATTTCGAATGTAATCGGGTCCTAGATTTAAAACTCCTTTGTAGAACCCCTTAAGCTTTTGGTATGCATGCGAGATTCCATTCTTCACATCTTTCTCACTTACCTTTAGTAATGGTGGGATCTTGTTACATTGCTCATTAGTGTGGTTTTTAAACCTCGGATGTGATCGCACCATTTGGTAAGTTACTTCATCATCACCATTGTAAAGGGTAATTATCCCTTTGAAACGTTTTGTTTTAATTCTAACTTCTCTTAAGAACGGTTCACCAACAATAATATCGCCCATTCCTTCATCACGATAAGCATCCATATCCTCTAAAACTGCAAAATCAGTCATAACAGAAAAAGTTCCAACAAAGATAGGCACATTCATTAAGGCTCCTACAACATTATCCCCTTTGTACACCATCTTATCTTTCATTATTGAATTATGAAACTCTTTGGACATCACATTGACGTACAATAACGGGTAGAAGTTGACGTGTGTAAATTCAAATCCTATCATGCATGAGAACTTTAAGTTGTGGGCGCAATCTATATGGATTTTCTTATCATCGTCGCAATAACTAGGGTAATCATCAATTCCAGTATCAAGATCTTCATCCCTAGTTCTAAATTCCTCAATTACCTCACCTTCCTCAATGGTGGGCATCAAATCATCTCCTTGATTTCTCCTAAGCTCAAATGGTTCATTTAGATCATTTAATTCAATGTAATCTTCTAAGAAAGGGTTTAATGATCTATTTAACACCAAGACTCTCCCATAAGCCTATGCTTCTAATTAAGTTCCTTTCTTTCTCTTAATACTTAGCCATGCAGACCCTCTTAATTAATAATACTACAGGTTTAACACTTTTGAAAATATAAACCCTTTCTTCCCCGAACTCTTAAAGTTATATTTCTTTTCATTTGTAAAATCAATCTTCGACGGGCGGTAAGACACAAAATGGTCTTTCGAGGTTCAAGGGCACTTGATATCCCTCGGTCATTTATAGAATTATTATGTATATGGGAAAAGTAAATTTACCAATTCTTCTGTATGTTTTCAGCTATTCCTTTTGGATTTTTTCACCTCCTTCCGCCAATTCCATGTTCAAACTGGTGTGAGCGATTTGCTAATCCATAAGTTAAGGTAGGTCGAGTAGAGAGCATAAAATCACTAACTGCTAGATCCTAGTCAACAAGGGCATTGTCAAAGCAAGTGTTATTAATAAAGCAAGGTAAAGTGAAACTGCCTAGGTCTTTCTCCTTTCGGGGTATGGTGTCATTGATATGTGAAGCTCCATAAGCTTTTGTGAATTTTGGTCCATAGTTCCCCTCTTCTTCTTCACAGTAATGATTATCCAAATGACTTGGAAAAGGAACCGGCATTTGTCTTGACTTGTACAATAGTGTACTATTTTGTCCAGTGGATACGGCGTATTAGGATGATCCAATACGGCGTATCGAGTTTGAATCAACTTCACTAGTGGTAGAAATTGACTTGACTTGATCTCTCGGGTTTGTTTCAGTTGAGCTTGGTAGGCTTCCAAATCCTCTTTCCTGTAGTACCTTGCTCATTTGCCTAATTTGTATTTCTAAAGTTTTGATTGATGCTCCTTAGTTCCTTATGGCAGCATCTGTCGTAGCTCGGATTTCTTTGATCAAATTGGAATTTTCTTCGTGTCTCTTTGTTGATTCACTCATGAATTTGCTCAGGGTATCTTCCATAGATTTCCTTTGTTCTTGGTACGAATGATTTGCATTGTTCCTTTGATAGTACCCTGGAGCTGTTGCTCTATATCCTCCTCTTTGAAAAGGTCCACCAAATTGCGTGTAGTAAGCTTCTTCTAGGGTTTTCCCTTATTCTTTTAGTGGGTAATCTTTGGTGTAATGGGGTCCTTTGCATTGTTCACATCCTACTTGTGCTGCATAAACTTTTTCATTCACCTTCTTGATCTCCCTTCCTAGATTGTTCAGTTGTGCTTGTATAGCAGCCAGTCCGTCAGAAGTCTCAGTACTTCTTCCTCTAGATGTTCCATTATGCCATTTTTGAGAGTATTTCGCTATTTCTTGGATGGCCTTTTTAGCATCGGCAACAGTCATGGTTGGAATGGCACCTCTTTAGTCAAGAATTTTGTCGTGTCAGAATATCCAATGACTTGCGGCTCCAGTTAAGGATATAGGGAAGACTCGGAGCATTAGTTGATCCAGAGTGATGTTAGGAACATGGAATAAGTCAACGATTTCGAGAACTTTCTCAATGTGTTCATTTGCATCCTTAAGATCCGAACCGCTAAACGTGTTTTCTTGAAGCTTCTTAAGAAATTGTCCTTTCAGTTCAAATTGATCTTTGTTATCAATTTTAGGCCTAAGATCTGATCCTGTAGTCCGTCAGGTCTGCTTTGTATTGCTCCATTGTTTCCGCCATTGCTTCCTTTTCTTCTTTCTCCAAGTATTCTTGGTCAGAAAGTAGATTGAAATTAGGCGATCTCAATTCGGCAAGGCTTAGAGTCTTGAAGTGTCTCCTTGATGATCAAAATTTATTTCTTTCTTTTTTTATTTGTTCAGGTTCTTTGTAAGGTGTAAAATAGTGTGTTCGTAGAAACTACTTGTCATGACTACCTGAAACAAGTGATAAACAATCAGTAGCGATTTGTTTCGAAGAATGGTTAAAAAAAAATTTGTGCACAACAAAAAATCATCATAGTAAAAATTAGATTTGCTTTCTGTTATTGATGATCGATACGCCGTATCCAATGAAAGTGGATACGCCGTATTAATCTGATGGGATGAATACGCTGTATTAGACAGAAAGCTAGATACGCCGTATCCGATGGAAGTGGATACGTCGTATTCAACTGTCGACCACAACAGTGTATTTAAGAATAACAATTAAATACGCAAACAAATAAACACACAAATATACAAGCAAACAATTAAAGACAAATATACAAATATTATAGAATATACAAGGATATACACGAAGCTTAGATTGCCACTAATCATATGGGTTAGATCTAATCTAATGTTAAAAACCAAAATATCAAATAAAAATCAAGATTAATTTTCACTCCCCGGAAGCGGCGCCAAAAACTTAATGTGTCGTTGTGTGGTGTATATTTTATTGATTCAAGTTTTACATTTATAATTTTCCGACTAAACCAAAAACAACACTTTAACGGGCAGTATACCCGATCGGTAGTAGTTTCGTGGTAAGTAGGGTGCCGAACACTTGAAGCGAGGTTAAATCTATCAATTTAATTAATATCTTAACTATCTAATCTATGTTAATCTATTATATTCTAAACCTATGTTAAACCTATGTCAGTCTAAATCTTAATTCTAACGGGAAAAAGGGGGTTTTCAGCCTTAGAGACTGGCACGGTTTGGTTGGTGACTACAATCAATTCAAGGCACTTTTACCCACGCAAGCTAATTAACAAAAGATAAAAGAGGCGAAACTTATATAGAAAACGTATTAACCATGTATTAATCCGATTAGAAAGTTGGTTTGTTTATTAAGTGCAATGATTTCTTCTCTCGAGGTGGCATATCATTCTTAAGACTTAGGCGTTACATCATCCTAAGACCTAGACACATTAATTCTGTCATAATTAAAGCATCCACATAAAGCATCCTTATTTGCTGATTATAATCTATCTTAGGGATTAAAGCAATGGTGATCTTGTTAAACCCTAGCTCATAGAGACTTTACCCACTTACCGCTTAATGGCAATTTATACACTAGTAGTCCACTTGTCCAACTATCCAATGGAATTAGAACGTTACTTGTTGAATTATCTAGGTCACCTGCTAGTCAACACGATCAATAAACCATTGGCAATATCCAATTAACTAGTTAAGCCCAAAGCGTATCCTAGACACAGACTTAGAAGGACAATATTTGTGTAACTATAATTCTAGATGTATAAATTACTATATGGAGAGCTATCCCGGACTCTAGATCTACTTGGTCCGCTTCACTAGATCCAGTTGAATGATAGGTCGCATACAAAAGCGCGTAAACAAGTATAAATTGATAAACATAAACAAGCATACAACGATAAATCAAGAAATCAAGATAAACGAATACCAAACATTCAAATCTTCATAATAATGGCTAATACCCGAAGGTATTAGTCTTCAAACATAGCCAAGGTAAACTAACCGAGTTAATGAATGATACCAAAAACTGAACAATTACTAAAGTATATGGAATTACACGATGTCTTCTATGGAATTGATAACGTTCCTCGACCTCTTCTTCTCCTTTTTTCCTTTGAATATCGACTTTTATGGTTTAGGTATCGAGAATATGATTTAGCACACTGAAAACTCGTTTTTGAGTTTTCTATTTATAAGGTCTGGAAGTCGGTTGGATACGGCGTATCTAAGTGTTGGATACGACGTATTGGGGATTTCCTGGAGTAGGGACCACGCTTGATATCTTCCAGAATATTATATTGATTCCATATATTGAATACGATGTATTAAGTCTCTCTAGATACGGCGTATTGGGCTTATTCCTTTATGGTCTTTGGTGAGTGCAGGCACGGATACGCCGTATCTTCTTTGATGGATACGGCGTATTGGTCTTCATAATAGTAATCTTCAAAATATCTTCATTTAAGTTCCAGAATGCGCGCCTTTTGCTATCTTTCACCAATTACTCCATAATTACTACAATTCTCAAATATAAATGATTAAGTAACAATTCTTTGCAATAACTATACAAAATGGGTTAATAACATGAGATAAATGATGCTATAAAACAGACGTTATTTGATGTCATCAGAGTATGACTGGGAAAGGATGCGAATATAAGTACGGTGGCCAACGTAGTTATAAGTGTATCACAACTCACTCATACTTAGTAATGTCGTTCACATAAATCGATGTTGACACCATAAGGTGGTATTATGTGTATAGTTATATATTTAGTAAGATGTTTTATATATATATATATATATATATATATATATATATATATATATATATATATTAGTCTTCCTACTTACCTAACATTGCCCATGTTCTCCCTCGTGTAGATAATGCCGCCAAGGATGAGGACCCGAAGTGCTGGCCGACCTGATGCCGAATCACGGGGAGGGAGAATGGGTGGACGGGTTGGTACAGGTGGTGGAAAGGGTAGAGGACATAGGGGAGGTAATGATGACAAAAATGTAGGTTTTCCGCTGGTAAGAATAAGAAGTGATTTTTGACCCGATTGAATGTGTTGAGTTCTAGCTTTTTCCCTTAACAATTAATGATGATAGTTTATGCTAGTCTCATATAGACTTTAAACATGCTAGACTTGAATCGTTAGTAAAGGAAGACTTGTGCTAATCTCAAGTAGATTTTAAATATGCCAAGTTGGATTTTATAAGGCTAAGCATTTGCAAAATTTCTTTTGTGAAGAACGAGAAATGATAGTGTTATTTATAAGTCATGATATTAAACGTAGAATAGTTGGATTTCTTTCAAGCTCATATGTATTACTTGTGGCTTTTTCTCCCATTAGTTTGTTTCACCTCTATATATAAATGTTTAATAAATAGAGTTGTATGGTTTTTTGGTTAATTAGTAATAGAAGTTTCTTTAGTTCTTTGTGATTTTGATGAGTACACATCAGGAATACTTAATTTGGCATAAAAATACCAAAAATATAATAATTAAGTATCTCTGCAGTATTACTTCATCGTGTAGGTGCTTGCCGATGTTGGAGTTTTCATATAAGGTAGAGTCCGGTGTCATAATAAGTAGAATAACCTCTTGTCGACTCGCTATCGATGTGGCTTCGAGATAAAAGGCACCGGTTTTTACTTATATAATCCGAAGTCGAAATATGTTTGCTGCATCTTGTCGGAGGCGTGGCCGATGTTGTAGCCTACTAAAGGACTGAGGTTTAATAATGTTGCTTAATTTTTGTCTTATTTTGTGCCTTAAAGAGCCTAAGGGTATATGGTGCAAATAAGATTGGTCCATTCATGTCTTAAAGAGCCTTAGGGTATATGACATGAATGGTGCCTTGCTTAAGTAGCCTAATAAAAGCCAAATTTTGGTTGCCTCGATGTGGACTTTAATCTTGATGACATTTGATCTTTTGAAAAGGGCTAGGAGCTAATTATTGCGTTCTTAACCGTTACGCTTTATTTTTGGAATTAATAAGTATCGAAACAAGTCTTAAAGAGCCTTCGGGTATATGACTTAAGTAAAATCTTGAGATACAAAAGTAGGATTTGCGGGAGGAAAAGTAAGTACACAATTAGTATTTATGAGTAGTGTTAGTGTCATGACTTGTAATTGACAATGATCTTGTTTTTAAGCTTAGCATGGGAAAAGTGAAAAATCGGGGATGATGAAGTTATCTTTTAGACACTTAATTGTGCTTTTTATTCTATGATCCTAAAAGTTACCAATAAGGTAATGAAAACAATACATTATGTCAACACAAATAAGTTGTAGTTAGGTAGATAATTATCAAGAAAAATCATAAAAAGAGAAAAAATCTTTGAAAATGGGAAATCGGGTGTTTTATAACTTGTGATCTCTTAACTATCTCAACAAAAATCTTTGCTACTTTTCAAAGGTTTAGTTTGGGGAAGTTTCGAGGTATTTGGTTATAAGGCATGTGATATTGCGTGAGGACACGCAATCGTTTAGTTTGGGGAATTTTGATAAGTGTAAAATACACATATCCATTTATGCTTTAAATAACCCAATTAAACCCAAAACACAGTGAAAAATGGCAAAAATATACTTGTTTCTGTAGTGAGGATCTACCACTACTAGATGGCAAGGTGCTTAAGCCCTATCTTAGGAACAAGACCGAAAGAAAGCGAGACTTTGATGACGATAAGATAGCGATAAGCAAAACAAGGATAGATTGTTATGGTAAGATTTTCCCAAGGTATTTCTGGATAATTTATTAGGATTGCCACCTCAACGGGAAATTGAGTTCTAGATCGAGTTAATCCCTAGATCTGTATCGATTGCAAAGTCTCCCTATCATTTGGCACCTTTTGGAATTAAGGAGTTTGTTCGGGAACAACTCAGGAACTCAGGACAAAGGTTTCATTCGACTAAGCTCGTCGCCTTAGGGAGCACCGATTTTGTTTGTGAAAAAAAAGGATGGTTCTTTTAGGATGTGTATTGACTATAAAGAATTAAACAAGTTAATTGTTAAGAATTGTTATCCGCTTCCTAGGATTTATGATCTATTCGAACGACTGCAAGCGTCGTAGTTTTTCTTAAAGATAGATCTTATGTCTGGATACCATCAGCTGAGAGTGCATGAGGATGACATTCTAAAGACTACGTCTGGAACTCGTTATGGACATTTCGAGTTCATAGTAATGCCCTTTGGTCTGACCAACGCACCAACGGTATTCATGGGTTTGATGAACAGAGTTTGTAGGCCTTATCTTGATAAGTTTGTGATAGTATTTATAGACGATATCTTAATCTACTCTAAGACTCAAGAGGAGCATGTAGAACACTTAAGGTTGGTCTTGGAACTGCTCAAGATGGAGAAACGGTATGCTAAGTTTTCGAATTGTGAGATCTGGCTAAGAGAAGTGTAGTTTCTTGGGCATGTGATAAATGGTAATGGGATTCATGTAGACCCTAGTAAGATTGAAGCTGTTAAGAATTGGATATACCCTATAACTCCGTCTGAGGTTCGTTCGTTCTTAAGATTGGCTGGATATTACCATAGGTTCATTGAGAAGTTTTCTAAGATAGCTAATTCTCTTAATATCTTGACTCAAAAGTGTAAGACCTTCGATTGGGGTAAGGAGCAGGAGAATGCATTTCAAACTTTGAAGGATAATTATTGTAATGCCAATCACCTGTTCTAGCTCACCCCCGATAGACCAAAAGAATTTTGTGGTATATTGGTAAGCATCAGGTCCATGATTAGGATGTGTGTTGATGGCAATAGGCATGTGGTAGCCTATAGCGTCTAGGCAGTTAAAATTCATGAAAAGAATTATACGACCCATGATTTAGAATTGGGAGCAGTTGTGTTTGCCCTTAAGATTTGGAGACATTATCTGTATAGGACAAAGAGTGTCATCTATATGGATCATAAGAGTCTTCATCATATCTTTAGTCAGAAGGAGTTGAATATGCGACATCGTCACTGGATAGAGTTGTTTAGCGATAATGATTGTGAGATTCGCTACCCTCCTAGTAAGGCGAATATGGTGGTTGATGCCCTAAGTAGGAAGGAAAGAGTAAATCCTAAGCCTATAAGTCAAAGTACTCTGTACACCTAGGAGCTGATAAGATGTATTATGACCTTAGAGATAGGTATTGGTGGCCGGGTATGAAAAAGGACATAGTTGTGTATGTAAGTAGGTGTTTGACTTGTTTGAAAGTTAAGGCTGAACATCAGAGGCCATCCGGCTTACTGTAGCAACCTGAGATTCCCAAGTGGAAATAGGAAATAATAGCTATGGATTTTGTGACTAAGTTTCCTAGGAATAGTAATGGGCATGACACAATTTGGGTCATTGTGGACCGATTGACTAAGTATGCTTATTTTCTACCTATGCGTGAGTATTATAAGATGGATAGATTGGCTAGATTGTATTTGAATGATATAGTTGCTAGACATGGTTTGCCGATCTCGATCATATCGGATCGTGATAGTCGTTTCACATCAAGGTTTTGGCAGTCAATACAAGAAGCATTAGGAACTTGCTTGGACATGAGTACTGCTTTATACACCTCAGACCGATGGTCAGAGTGAGTATACTATTCAGACTTTGGAAGACATGCTTAGAGCATGCATCTTGGACTTCGGAGGACACGTCCGTTAATATCCAAATGGGTTTTGAAGGGTTTAAAGTGTAAATATGTCATGTAAATACTCTAGGTTAATGGAAAAATATTTTTAAGATGAATAAAAATGCTAATTAACTTTGGGGAAAATTTTACAATCAAGTTTTACGAGTATTTAAGTGATCTCGACACGAAAAGAAAGACCCGACACCTCGTAGGATGCCATAACCGGTCATGTAAGCTTAAGGGACAAGGAGGCATAATTTTAGCTAATATGTCCTAAGGATGTACACTTATATGCTTTCTCTAGACATTTATACTCATTTCTTTTCATTTCAAAAAAATAAATCACACACATAGGGGGTGTGTGTGTGTGTGTTCGTCCGCCACCATCCACCACAAACCACCATAGATTTTCCAACTTTGATCAAGAACGTGATATTCCGGGTTGATACGAGTATTTGGGTATTCATTTAAACAACGTTTGGGTTGTCCGGTTTGCGTCAAAATCTACATTTTTGAAGATTTTCATGTAAGTTTTCAAATTTAAATTTTGTTTGTCCTTTTAGGTTTATATTGATGCATAGATATTAGTCGTACAAGTTGATCGTCGTGAAAATCAATTTTTAGAAACGAAACGGATATAAAAGGGGTGTTTGGTTGCGTCGGATAAGAAAAGAAACAAAGAGGTTTTTATAGTTTTAATGTTGTGGTCGTGATGGTTGAAAAACATATATTGCTAAATAGCTTATTTTGTATAATAGCATGTATAGCTTATTTTTAGGCTTATTTCGTGGCTTATTGTGAGCTTATGGCTCGCGGCTTATTTTGAAAAACACAAGGAAATGTGTTTTGATTATTTACGTGGTATGACGTATGTCGTGGACTATTTTTATAGCTTATGGTGGTAACCAAATGCGATGCGTAGCTTATTAGCTTATTGTCAAGCTTAATATATGTATTGTGGAGCTTATGGACTTACGGCCCAATAAGCCTATTTAAGCCGTAGCTTAATGGGAGGGCTTATTGTGGTCCGGATTATTTTCTACTTATTAGTATAAGCTTATGTATATAAATGGACCTTAGTTTTGGACTTAGATCGTATTTTGGACTTATATATATCTTAATGGACCCTTATTGGGCCTTAAAGCCCAATAAGCAATATTTAGTCGTTATAAGAGTTTTGACGGACTTTTTGAAGGTGAAAGGTATTTACGATGTGGTATTAAACGATATTTTAGGGAAAAATATTTTAGTAAACGTTAAAGATCGAGAATTTGGAATTTTGTCGAAAAAGTGTCGAAAGTTTGAAAAGTGTTTGAAATAAAGGTTAAAAACCTTGGAAAACGTTGTATGAACGTACGGGTCATGTCGAAATTTCGTAAAAAGTTTATACTTAGAAATTTTTACCTAAAAACATGATTTTTGATTTTAAATAATAAAATATTATTTAATTATTTTATTTATTTAATAAATTCACTAAAAGATAATTTTTCTCGAAACTTCTCAAATATGTTTATTATGAGTAAACGTTCCATTTTCAACCCTATTATGATTAATTTCACGGTGAATAAGGTTACCGAATGGACTTATCGAGATATATTTATAATTATTAATTATAAATATTTACTTATATTACTTATCTATTTTCTTTAAATAGTATAAGTATGTATTATTGAGTAATGGGATTGATATGATCGTTGGGATATGTCGTCAACCATCACACCACTAAATTGTTATGGGTAATTGTACAACGTGTCTAAACTCTATGCATCAAGCGTGAAGACTGTTTTGGAATGAATGATTAAAATGGGACATTAACTGGACTAGGTCGTGTGCGGACGTCGTTGCATTTGCTTGTGTAATTGAGATTTGGTTGCTAAAGACTTGCTTGAGGTGAGTTCTCGTAGCCTCATTTTTACTGTCTTTTCCGTTGGGGGATGATGATATCCAATAACGTCTATTTTATAGCATCATTTATCCCATGTAATTAACCCATTTTGTATAATTACTTCAAAGAATTATTACTTAATCGTTTATATTTGAGAATTACAGTAATTACAGAGTACTTGGCGAATATTAGCAAAAGGCGCTCATTCTAGAGCTTAAACGAAGATATTTTAAAGATTAATATTCTGACTACCAATACGCCGTATCCATCAAGGAAGATACGGCGTATCCGTGCCTGCACTCACCAAAGACCACAAAGGAAACAAGCTCAATACGCCGTATCCAGAGAAGACCAATACGCCATATTGGATATATAGTATGTGAAGATTCTGGAAGATATCAAACGTGGTCCCTACTCCAAGAAACTCCAATACGCCGTATCCAATCCCTTGGATACGCCGTATCGAACCGACTTCCAGACAGGGTTTAAGGTCAAACCTACGAGCTCACCAACATTATTGTTGACGTTTTCGAGTATCATTTTTAGGTGAAGTGAAAGAGGAATAAGTTGGTGTTATGTGATAGCAGACTTAGAAATATCCCCTGTGGATTTCTCATATGAAGTCTTTCTAGTTTATTTTATTTGGTTTTAGTATTTGGAAGATTTTGGTTTAAGTTTGGATTTGGACCCTTGTGTGGGCTATTGGATTTTGTAAGAGATTTCAGATTTGATTGTGATTTGAGACATCACTCGAGGTTGTTCAAGGTTGATGGTCTTTGTAACACTTGAAGTTTATGCATTGTAGTTTTCTCTATATTGTATCTTGTGTTATGATTGATCATTATGTTGTGCTCCCGAGTTTCCGCCATTATCGGGGTGTGACAGATTGGTAATCAGAGCCAAGGTTATAAAGAACTAGGTGGGTTGACCTAGACTATAACCTAAGATCCATTACTTAGTTGCGTATAGGATCTATGTGTGTGATGTTCCACTTTTGCTTGCTTTCGCGTGTTCACGGTTTGGTACTTTAGTTATGTTAGTCATTGAAATGTGTGAGCTCAATATTGAGTATGATTGGGAAATGATGCGAATATAAGTACCTCATACTTAGTAATGCTGTTCACACAAATCGATGTTGACACCATAAGGTGGTATTATATGTATAGTTATATATATAGTAAGATATTCTATATATATGTTAGTCTTCCTACCTACCTAACGTTGCCCGTGTTTTCTCTCGTGTGGATAATGCCACCAAAGGTGATGACTGAAGTGTTGGTCGGCCTGTTGCCAAATCACGAGGATGGGAACAGGTAAACGGGTTGGTAGAGGTGGAAGGGGTAAAGGACCTAGGGGAGGTAATGATGAGCGTGTTGGTGAATTAAATGGTCAAGGAAATGACCAGGGTTTAGGAGCTAATAGGGGCATAGAGGGAGTCTATGGGAATGTAGAGGGAGTCAATAGGGGTATAGGAGGAGCACCCGACTTCTCGACAATCATTGCCCAGCAATTGCAGAACCTCTTACCCGCCATGCTAGCTCAAGTTGGTAACCAAGGGAATGCTGGAAATCAAAATGATAATGTGCTTAATGAGAACATTCAGGAGAACATTAGGAATTAAGAATGTGATAGTAAATGGCAACCGGGTAGGTTGTTCATATAAGGAGTTCTTAGCTTCTAACCCTAAAGAATATGATGGTAAAGGAGGTGATGTAGTTCTTACTCGATAGATTGAGAAAATGAAGTTTGTGCAAGATATGAGTGGTTGTAGTATTTGATCCAAAAAGTGGAAATACAATGACTGGTTCATTTGTTGGGTTAGGCTTTAATGGGTGGAACTTCTCAGATACCGCACGCTAGCCAGGAAGTTGATGTTAGTATGTCATGGAATTACTTTAAGTTTATGATGATAGAAGAGTTTTGTCCTAGTCATGAAATGCAAAAGTTGGAAACTGAGTTATAGAATCACGCCGTGGTCGGGGTTGGCTAGGTTAGTTCCACATTTGGTGACTACAAAGAGTAGGAAGATTAAGAGGTATGTGTATGGCCTTGCTCCACAAATTCGTGGGATGGTGGCAGCAATGGAGCCAAAGACTATACAGAAGGTTGTGCAGATTTCTGGTGCATTGACCGATGAGGGTGTTAGGAATGGATCAATTAAGAAGGTTGAGAAGAGAGGAAATGTGGGGGAACATAACAAGGATAAGAATGGTAGGGATGATAATAAGAGGACTAAGACTAGAAATGATTTTGCTTCTACCACAAACCCTGTAGGAAGAGAGAATATAGGTACTTGGCCCAAGTGTACCACCTGCAACTCCTACCATGCACCCGAAGGGCCTTGTCGCACATGCTTCAACTATAACCGCCCGGGTCATTTAGCAAAGGATTATAGAGGCGTGCCGAGGAATGTGAATCATGTCAATGCTAGAAACCCAACTATTAGGGCATGTTATGAGTATGGTAGTACCGACCATGTCAGGTCAGCTTGTCCTAGATTGAATAGGGCACAAGGACCAGAAGGAAATCGTCCAAACCAAGTTGCTGCTAATAACGGGGGTCAGTGTTATGAAAACCAAGAGAACCAAGCTAGGGGTAGGGCATTCATGTTGGGAGCACAGGAAGCTCGCCAGGATCCGAACATTGTGACGGGTATGTTTACTTTGAATAATCATTTTGCCACTACCTTATTTGACTTTGGTGCCGACTATAGTTTTGTTTCCACTACTTTTATACCTCTGTTAGGCATAGAGCCCAGCGAATTAGGTTTCTGATATGAGATTGAGATAGCTAGCAGGCAGCTAGTAGAGATTGATAAGGTTATAAAGGGTCGCAAACTAAAAATTGGGGGTCATGTCATTGACATTGATTTGATACCTTTTGGGCATGGGAGTTTTAATGTGATTATAGGTATGGATTGGTTGCCTAATCATAAGGCTAAAATAATTTGTCATGAGAAAGTAGTGAGGATACCACTACTAGATGACAAGGTGCTAAGAGTCTTAGGAGAAAGACCAGAAGAGAAAGTGAGACTTTTGATGAGTGCTAAGGCTAGCGATAAGAAACAATAAGAGATTGTTGTGGTTAGAGATTTTCCCGAGGTATTTCTAGATGATTTATCGGGATTACCACCTCTTCGGGAAATAGAGTTTCAAATTGAGTTAATTCCTGGAGCAACACCGGTAGCAAAGTCCCTTTATCGTTTGGCACCTTCTGAATTGGAGGAGTTGTCAGGATAACTCAGGGAACTCCAAAACAAAGGTTTCATTCGACCAAGTTTGTCACCTTGGGGAGCGCTAGTATTGTTCGTTAAGAAAAAGGATGGTTCTTTTAGGATGTGTATTGATTATAGATGATTGAACAAGTTGACAGTTAATAATCGTTATCCGCTTCCTAGGATTGATGATATGTTTGACCAACTGCAAGGGTAGCAGTTTTTCTCAAAGATATATCTTAGGTCTAGATACCATCAGCTGAGAGTGTATGAAGATGATATTCCAAAGACTACGTTTAGAACTCGTTACAGACATTTCGAGTTCACAGTAATGCCCTTTGGCCTGACAAACGCACCAGCGGTATTCATAGATTTAATGAATAGAGTTTGTAGGCCTTATCTTGATAAGTTTATGATAGTGTTTATAGACGATATCTTAATCTACTCTAAGACTCGGGAGGAGCATGTAGAACACTTAAGGTTAGTCTTGGAACTGCTTAAGAAGGAGAAACTGTATGCTAAGTTTTCTAAGTGTGAATTCTGGCTAAGAGAAGTACAGTTTCTTAGGCATGTGATAAATGGTAATGAGATTCATGTAGACCCTAGTAAGATTGAAGCTGTTAAGAATTGGAAAGCCCTTAGAACTCCGACTGAGGTTCGTTTATTATTAGGATTGGCTGGATATTACCGTAGGTTCATCGAGAACTTTTCTAAGATAGCTAAGTCTCTTACTATCTTGACTCAAGAGTGTAAGACTTTCGATTGGGGTGAGGAACATGAATTGGCGTTTCAAACCTTGAAGGATAAGTTGTGTAACGCGCTTGTTCTAGCTCTCCCTGATGGACCAAAAGACTTTGTGGTATATTGTGATGCATTTGGGATAGGACTAGGCTGTGTGTTAATGCAAAGAGGTAAGGTGATAGCCTACGCATCTAGGCAGTTAAAAATTCATGAGAAGAATTATACGACCCATGATTTGGAGTTGGGTGCAGTCGTGTTTGCACTTAAGATCTGGAGACATTATCTGTATGGGACAAAGAGTGTCATCTATACGGATCATAAGAGTCTTTAGCATAATTTTAGTCAGAAAGAGTTGAATATGCGACAACGTCACTAGATAGAGTTGTTTAGTGATTATGACTGTGAGATTCACTACCATCTTGGTAAGGCGAATGTGGTGGCTGATGCCCTAAGTAGGAAGGAAAGAGTAAAGCCTAAGAGAGTTAGAGCTATGAATATGATCCTTCATTCGAGTATCAAGGATAGGATACTGACGGCTCAGAAGGAGGCTATGGATGAGTCTACAGGATTGCAAAAATGTTTGGATGAGATGATAGAACAGAGAAGTGATGGGACTTTGTACTACCTGGATCGAATATGGGTACCTTTGAAGGGTGATGTAAGAACCTTAATAATATATGAAGCTCATAAGCCGAAGTACTCTGTACACCCAGGAGCTGATAAGATGTAGGAACAAGGTCATACAGCACGGTAACTATATCTTTTCTTTTTCTTTATCTCTCCTCTATGGAAAGAAAGTGGGTACGATTTGAGAGTTAGGTATTGGTGGCCTGGAATGAAAAAGGACATAGATGAGTATGTTAGTAAGTGTTTGACTTGTTTAAAGGTTAAGGCTGAGCATCAAAGGCCATCTGGCTTGCTCTAATAACCTGATATTCCCGTATGGAAATGGGAAGGAATAGCTATGGATTTTGTGACTAAGTTGCCTAGGACTAGCGGTGGGCATGACACAATCTGGGTCATTGTGGACCGATTGACTAAGTCTGCTCATTTTCTACTTATACGTGAGGATTATAAGATGCATAGATTGGCTAGATTCTATTTGAATGAGATAGTTTCTAGACATGGTGTGCCGATCTCGATTATATCGGATTGTGATAGTCATTTCACATCAAGGTTTTAGCAGTCAATGCAAGAGGCATTATGAACTCGTTTAGACATGAGTG
>BQNB010113887.1:6995-21857 GCA_026074375.1 Tanacetum coccineum
TTTTGGTTATGATCCTGTTGGACAACTTTTGCACTCTGAATTTCTATAAATGAAACTAAGTTTTATAACGTCTCTTTTGAGTCGTTCTTGGTAATTTATGTGTAATTAACACCCAATGTTGGTTCCGCTGCGTGTAAATTGGGGGGTGTTAAATCTGCCCTAATTCGGGTACAACCGAATTAGATTAAACCCTAATTCATCCGTTCTGTATTTCGGTCCAGAAGCAAGGGTGGTTTTGGTGATTGATTTTCAGAAGGTATAGCATACAAAGGTTGTATTGGGATACACGTGAAGTGGGACTAGCATCCGGGCGTGCTTGTTTACGTGTTTGTGTGAGCACTCGTAGAGGTGACCACTTAGTCACTAGTTTCTTACTCTCGGTTTCAATTGCTTGCTGGTGACTTCAAGGGTATGTTCCTATTTACCCTTTTACATGTCCCTTGTTATGTTAAATGTATGTTAATTATATATGCTAGACTAGATCTATCCGCTGCGTACTCGTAAGAGTTAAATTGGTTAACTTGATTGTTAGATTCCAACAAAAAGTAGTATAACCATACATGCATAGTTACAGACATATACACATGGGTATGCGAATGCATACACATTTACACATACATAAATGCGTATGCGTATTATACAAAAAATTAAAAACATGTAGCTAGGATATGTTACCTAATAGTCAAGATTCTTTATCATCTTGTCCACATTGATTATTCTTGAACGTGGAGGTTGGATCTTAAAACAAACCTGTACAAAGGGTATGTTAGAAAAACTTTCAACTCATTAACATTATCAGATGTATTGGTGCCTAGTCGAAGATATAAAGACATTCATAAGGTTTCAAGGACAGTAAAACATCCAAAATAATATATAAAGCGCGTAGTCTGTACCAGTATAATCCCAAAACATACAAATAAAGTTTAAAGTTTGAAAAAATCCTTCTTAATTGTTATGACATTAGTGTTTATAAACAGAAGTACAAATCATAATTGTATTTTGAGATGCACCAAGCACCATGATAAATGCAACCATGCAAGATGCTTGACATCTTTTGACGCATCTGTGATACCATGACATTAGTGATACCGGCCCATGATAAATTTAATGATCTCGATGCAATACTATGCATTCAAGAGGTTTTCTTCACAGTGATATAAAGGCAGACAGCTTTATAATGGGTCTAGGACGGAAGGCAAATCAGGTATTATACTTATGATACATATTCATTTTAATTTCTTGCCTTGATGTCTGTGTATCAGAGTGTTCTGGTATTTCTTTCTTTTTGTCACATGGAATAACTTATTAATCAGTTTGTTATCTATATATTTTTTGCATTTGTCAATCTGTCATCAGGTTATAGATTTGGTCTTGTTAAAAAGTATAAAGATCTTCAGACACACAACCATATACCATACATGTACTGTATTATAACTGATATACATAAACTTAAGTGGAAGTGATATTAACTTTTTCTATCTTGTGACTGATGTGTGCTTGAACAATCTAATAGAAGTTTAAGTTATGCTCTTATATCTATAGGGTCTTGAAAGTTCTCTTGCGGGATCATCGTTATATTAGATAGTCATATAGACATGTAGGTTGTAATGTTTGTAATGACCAACATGTTCATACTTTATACACTATGGATTCAAAGAGCAGAAGGTAAAATAAGTTTGTTTTTGTTTCTGCAGGTGGTCGATGTGGTGTTTTTCCAGACTCTTTTGTAGTTTAGAGCGTGTACTATGATGGGCAAAGTCAAGACTTATTATGTATTTGTCCTTACGTGCTTCTCAAATATAAAGAAGGACTTGAGACGTCATCAACTTCATCAACCCCATGTCTTTTGGTCAGGTTACTAGAAGGCAATGCATAATAACAAGACTTCACAGTAGCACAATGGTGTATTTTTTACTCTCACATAGTCGTCAATTATGTTAGCTTGTAGCCTTTTGAAATGTGTTGTTTGCAATAGCAGCCAAGATAATGTCAATCTATCAATAGAAAGTAACTTGTAATATGATTGGATCTCTTTCAGCTGAATCAATACAATATTCATTTTGCCTATAGGAATTTGATTTCATGTCTGGAATGATTTTTTTTAATTTTTTTTTCAGATAGAGCCATTTTCCTTGATATAAAACAGGGCTCTATAAGAGGTATAAGAGCCCGTTTTCAAAACCGGGCTCTATTTGCTTTTTGAATAGAGTCCCCTACCCTTTGAGCCCCTCTCCAAAACCAGGATTTATGCCCATTTTCAACCGAGCTCTATGTTACTTTTTGTAGTAGTGATATTGCATCTGATTGTTTTAATTGATAAAGATGCACCAAGAAATTTTAATTGCAATCACAACTCTATATAGATGCGTACATGTAGCAATGTATGTTTTATTTGTAAATGTATAGAAGTAAAATAATATATGCATCTAGCATAGATAAGGACTTACACCCTTATACATGGATAGATATCTAATAGATGCATCACATTTTATATTGCCAAGATGCAAAAGAAAATGCTACGAGTATAATAGATGCACTAACTTTAATAATTTAATTGATGCATTGAAGGTTTATGTTAAATGTATAAAGGATGCATTGATAAATTTTGAGAAATATATAATCTAATAAATGGCTATTGGATCAATTTAAAAGTGCTTGGAGATCATCGTAATACGAACCAGGTGATGCAAAAGGTTTTACTCCCTCCGTCCTAAAATTATTGTCCCCCGACAAAAAACACACAGTTTAAGAAAAGTGCATTTATTACTGCTTTCTCTCTCTTACTTTTAGACAGAATGACAGTTTTACCCTTAACTAATTAATTATGGTCTTCTATAAAGTTTGTAATAATAATTTCAAACAAGGGTAATATAGTAAACTTGATCAAATTTCCATATCTATTCTTAGTAGTGGACAATTAAAATGGGACATCCCAAAAAGGAAACGTAGACAATAAAAATGGGACGGAGGGAGTAATTTTTTACGGAAACAAAACTGTACGTTATGAAAACATGTAAAATTTACAATGTTGCTCTCAAAATATATCAAAATGGTATTTTTAGGAGTATATCTTGATATATTTTTGAAAATTAAAAGATATCAAAATGGTTTTTTAGAATATATTACTATTGTTTTGGATAGTATAACAAAAATTGTGGCTTGGCTCAGTTGGTTAAACTCATTAGATTTTAATCCAAGGTCACAAGTTTGAATCTTGCCATAGACAATATTTTGAAAAAAAAATCAAAAATTAATGCAAAATAAAAAACAAAATTTTCATGTAAAAAAAGTGTATGTCATCGTTGAGGTGATAGTCACAAAATCATATTTATACATTCATAATTAGCCCCATAAATATGTTAAATATATATATATATATATATATATATATATATATATATATATATATATATATATAGGGGACCGTTCTTTGCAGAACCATTTTTTTGTACAGAATCTACAGAACCACTTTAAACCAATTAGAATTTAGTATCATTATTTTTTTTATTTAATTCAAAAGGGTATAATAGTCAAAACATATTTTGACATTTTTTGAATTTTTTATTTAAAAAACGTTTTTTTAAAAACCTTTTAATTTTCGGAATTAATTTTTTTTATTTTATTTTATATATTTTTTTAGTATATAACGTTTTCAAAAGAAAAAAAATGAGTGCATATATGTTTTTTTTAATATTGTAAATTCCATATTTTTAGTGTACATTTTTAACTTAATATGGTAATTACACATATGTTTCTTGTGCACATTCTTTAATCTTCAAAATTTATAACACAAAATATACACAAAAATTGATATCAAATGAAATACATTTCAAATACAAATAACAAACTAAAAACATAAATACATAGATATCAAATGAAATACATTAAAAATATAAATCCAACTATATTCATGTTGTTTAAAAACATGTGTGCACTCTTCGAAAAACATATGTGCATGTTTCACTTTCTCTCTCAAATTCATTAGAACATATGAATACCCTTGCAAGAGCATATATCCACGCCTTTCGATAACATATATGCACAACTTCTAAAATTACAAGTGCCTTCGTTGATCATCTTCATCACACGTCGTCTTTTCTCTGATTAAGTCATCCCCTAAAAAAGCAATAAAGAAAAAAGAACTAATTATATCAAATAAGCTTAAAAACTTAAAAAACTGGGTAATAAACCAAAAACGAATATCAAAATGGTAAATGGATATCAAAAACGATTTTAAAAACTAATACATAGCATGTCAATTAAGATAATTAGCACTCTTCTAGTGAATAAAAGAAATAACTCAGGTAAATGACATAGATTTATTATACTTACTTTCTCATGTTGAAGTAGTTCCATCGGAATAAACTATAAATAAAAATGTTCTCCTCATGAAAAAATACACACGGACATCAAATCTTCAACCACAAGTGATCTATGAAAAAAAACACTTCATGTTTTTTATTTTTTCTTACTCGTACAATAAATTCATCGAAGTCACGTTGCACCGTTTCATTCATTTTAAAGTAGATGACTTATTATTTTAAAGTTATGTTAGCATTCATTTATTAACTACAAAACACATCAGCACCATTTCATTCATTTTAAATTAACATGTAAAACACATATGCACCTGTCACTAATTTAAGTTTAAGAATCAACAAAATCTAAAACCATAAAACATATTACAAGACATATTTTAATACAGAAAAAACGATCATGTTGGTGCATAAAAAAGTTGTGAAGGAAGTTTTTCTAATTTTGAGTTTTTATACGTTTTTTTAATACAGAAAAAACAAAATTTTGATGCATAAAAAAATTTTGATGCACAAATTTTTTAACTTGTTATAGTTTGATGCGTAATAAAATTTTGATGCAAAAGTTCAAAAGAAGTTAGGTACAAAAACGAGTTTTTGAGGCACAAAAAAGTAATTTAATGAAATTTTGATGCACAAATTTTTTTTTTGCATCAAAAATTCATTTTTTGTGCATTAAAGAACGAATAAAAACTCAAAATTCAAAAAACTTTCTTCACAAAAGTTTTATGCACCAACATACCCGATCTAGTGGATTTTTTTCAGAATTTTTCGAGAATTTTTAAAAAAAATCATACAGAGTGTATCCTTTTGACGAATATTTGTCTTTTTATTTTAACCTTCCTCATATATATATATATATATATATATGTTTATCTTTTTTTTTCTCGAACTTTTGTTTCAAGGCTAGGATAGTTTTCTAAAAAATTAGACCTAGCTAATCAAAAGCCACAAACAACCTAGAATACAAATAAAATCATTGCCTCACGTATAGATTAAACAAAGAAATAGATCCAACCATACACTTATTTTGCAAAGCAAGTGCATATATAATCCGTTGTAGAGATTAATTCAACCAAAAAAATAAATCTCAGCTATACCCATGTAACAAACACACACAAAAAACACCGCCAATACCTAACTTTTCTCAACATCGTCACACACCCATCACCATTATCACACGCCAAGTGCGGCGGAAACGATGGGATGGAGGCATCGAAAAGAGCGGCAGTGTATGTGTTTGTTTTGTGTGTTTAGTCACCACCCTCTCTTGAAACCTATCCTAAACCACCCAAAATCGTTTCACTACCAACCTTCCCTTGGTTCTTGTTTACTACTTAAAAACGTTTATTACAATACAAATGGACACGAGAAGTGTTGTACACACAAAACTAATACCAGAAAATAGTGGATCACAAAGTCAAACGATTACAAAAAGAAACCCTAGAAATACTGAGAGAGATGGAGAGCTATTCAGTCGAAGTAACAGAAAACAGAACGATTACATCCAAAACTAACCCTGCACAATAGAACAAGATAACAACAGTCCTTGTACCTCATAAACATTGAAATATCATATAGAGCAGGAATACTTGATTGACAAAATTAGTCTCTGTACTTAGAGAAGAACCTTGCAGGAGTAAATTTGACTTATATCAGTCAACAATATTTCAACTTGCGTGCACATTTTATCAAATTTAGGACAAGTAACAAAAAGACACACAAGCTTTCGCGCGCATAATCTCTCACGCCCAGATTGTTTCACGCGCACGTGTTGTACAAATTACCCACGCGCTCCATCCAACTAGGCGCACTTTAGCCCCTTGCGTGCTATTTGTCAGATCGTTTCGATGATTCCATTGTTTGTGCGCTCTATGATTTCATTGTTAGCTGAAGCGCGCTGCATGATGTTCAACACACGCCACTCATGCGCGCCGAGGTTTCAACCATGGTGTTGGTTTTAGATTATGGTGGAGGCGGCATCAATTTCTGATGGTAGCGGCGGCATTTGATGGTAGGGAGGCGTCCGTTTAAAACTCATGTGTTGTAGTGTGGATGGTTTAGAGAGATCGAAAAGAGAGATGAGGATGACTTTTAAGTGATAGTTGCGTCAAATCTCTGGATGTGGCGCTCAAAGGTCCATTTTGGCAAACCAATAAAATCTGGTTCATTCTAGTATATAGGGTTGTGTATTAGTTCATTTTGGTAATTTATTTTAAAACCTACTTGTTATTTTCTAAACTTTGGTTTATTACACAAAAGAGGGTAGCCTTATCCTCTTGAACATCATATCTCCCCTCATAACACTAAACCAAAAAAACTAAATAGAAAAACAAGACATCAATCATGTTCAAACCATGTTCCACCCCGTTGAAAGTGGAATGGACATTTCACTTATAGGCAATTCCATGAAAAAAATCTGTAATCAGCTAACGAATCCTGATGCAATTTTTTTTGTAGACAACGATATTAAGTATTTACAAATTGATGTCTCATTGGTGTCACTGTAGATACTCACCCTCATACACTTCTAGTTCTAGCCAGAAGCCCAGATCTCTACATCGTTGCTTTTGGAATAGCTAACTTTTTCTCTGAATGAGACGAGGGATGTCGGGTTATCCAGCTTACAATATTTAAGCTCTTATGGACATTTAGCTACAAACGAATTTGGTTTTGGGAACATACAAGTAGGGCCAGATATCATTAGGGTTCAATATACTAAAATGTCATATTAGCCTATTAGATTTTGTTTTTAACATCCTCCACATGCTTTATAATGCTTTATATTGTAACATCTTATTAACATCGTCACCTGTTAAACTCTATCACTCTGTTCTTGAGTTGATTAAAAGGGTTAAAAGAAAGTGAAAGTGACAAAAATATAAAATCGTAATGTTCTCAAGTTTTTATTAAGTAAAGAAAGGAATAACAAAAGGGTGAAAGAGGGAGTCTTTAGCTTTCAAAACTTTCATCCTAATTTTGGGATGAAAAAGAGGGAATAAAAAAGAGGGAAGTAAAAAATACCACTATTACCCATAGTCGTATTACTTTTCTCAACTTTATCACATCTCCATCTCATACATATCACCATCAGATCCACCAACCATCAAAACAAAAACAATCGTCACATAAAAGTAAATCTATAACACATAAGATAATCTTCTTCTATGTATGTAACAATCTGTTAGGTTTAAGAAAAAGACTTGGTCACCCCGTGTATTTTACCATTCATTCTAGCTCGTAGTTAATGGTAAATCGTATAACATACGGTAATGGGCCGGGTATAAACCCACTTGTGTTAGCCCATTTCCTAGTCCATTGGGCCGGTTTGAATTTTGTCTTATGATTTCAAACGAAATGAAGCATAATTTATAACAGATTTGTTATAAAATTATCTTTATATTCCATGAGGGGTTTTAACCCTTACACAGATCTGTGATGACGATTATTTTGTGATTTGGATTTTAAGGTCATCAATTTTGCTATGCAATACGAAAAAATTTCTAAGATCTTGTTAAATATCTTTGTTATCTATTTCGAGTCATGAAGATGGAGATGGAGTTATAGGTTAATGATTGTGACAATGGGAATATAGGTTTAGACATGGATTTGTTGTTGAGATTTGTGATTATAGGTTCTAGATTTAGTTGGAATGTTGTATTTGATGAGGTTGTTGTGTTTCTTTGTTGTTGTTGTTATAGTCAGTCTTCTCCTTCTTCATTTCTTTTCTTTACCTGGTCTGACTCAGTTAACTAACTCAGTGAGTTTACCCGGTCAACTCAGTAATTACCGAGTTGACTCGGTTTTAGTTGTGGGAAGCAAACCGATACCTTTTTAGTTTGCCAAACCGTTGCCTTTAGAGTTACCAAACTGTTACGATAAAAGATTAAGCAAACCGCTGCCAAGTTTATACAAAATAGATGCGACAAAATTGCTGCCACCAAACCAATACCACTAAACCACTGCCACCAAATCGCTGCCACCAAACCACTGCCACCAAACCGCCGTTGACTAGTCAAATGGGCAAAGGTTCATTTAGGCACACCATGATAAAAATAAAAACCCGTTGGAACTTGTATCAAAAACCGCTATGGTGGAGGTTTGATCAAACCGCTACCATATACAACTACCAAACCACTAGCATTAATGGCAACATCACTGTCGGTTTTGAGGACCATCACTAAACTGATGTTAGTACTTTTTATTTAGTTTTCATGCTACAGTACGACTAACAAACAAAATTGTTTGTCCTTACATTTGCAAACCGCTGACAAGCACAAGAAAAACATAAAATAAGCTATTCTTATCACCAAACCACTACGAAGAACACCAGATCTGTTTTGAAAACTTTTGAATGATTTGGATGAAAGGACCCAAAAACTCATCAAAAATAAGATATATAAAATGTTATAAAACAGAATTACATAACAGACCAAAATACACTCGTGGCTTTTTCTTTAAAAACAATGACAAAACTAAGCTTAAAAATAAGCTTCAATAAGCTGATAAACACGAATCAACAAACACAGGAATACAAAAGTGACATATTTTTGAATTCAGCTTTTGAGATCTTATTTTCTTTGTAGTCAGCTATGTGTAGAACAATCTCTTTCAAGTATTGGTAGCCGTATCCGGAAAATGTCTTAAGACTGACAACACTAAGAATCCTCATGTGAGATCAGACTGCATGACGATCAGAGAGTCTGTGTCTTGTAATGTAGAATTCCTTGCGCTTAAACTGCTAGTAAGAAATACCGTAGGCTGCACTGACATCATAGTCACTTTCTTTGGATATTGAATAAGTATTGCATTTTTATTGTTACCTGACCTGGTGGACCTCCTAGAGGCAATGGCTTGCTTACATTAGGCACGACCCGATTACCCTTAGGATTAACCAAATCAACCTAATCCATTAGTAGCAACTGACACTCTTCCATTTGAAATTGAAGTGAGATGTTGTTCTTGTGAAATGGTCTGATTAACTTGTATGCTTGACCTTCTAAATCAGCTTTAACGAGCTTTGACTTTCCAAGTCGATTGCAATACCATTTGATGAATGATCCTATGTCTCTAGTTTTCTGAAGTAACTTGTTCTCCTCTGGATCTTTACACGTTTTGGCAATTCAATTAGTCTAGTTGTTCTCAGGTTTAGGCAAGTCATTCGAAGGAATGACCCAATCAGGTTCAAGTTCATCTGGTGTATCTTCTTCTAGTACAGGCTTCAACCAGTCTGGTCTGGTCTTAATCTTTGGAAGATGGGCAACACTTGTGTCCTCTAAGTCTGAGAGGTGCTCTACGTTTGGTATTGGAATGTCATCAACAGGTTGTTCAAACTAGAGGCTATTGTGAAGCCGAAGCATCAGAATCATGCCTTTTCTTCTTGCTTTGATCAGAGTCTTTTAGAAGAGGTAAAGGAGGGTCTTGATCATCATAGCGTCTTTTCTGAGACTTTGCTATTTCTTCAAGGAACTCTTCCCTATTTTCATGATCGATAGATGACTCAAGAGCTTCGTAGAGAGCTGAATACTCAAGATGTGATCTGTATGAGCCACTTTTAAACATTCAATCACGAAGAATCCCTTTTATCTCAAATTTTGAAAACTATCTGAAGTGTTCACGAACTGGAGCTTGAAGAGCGTTATGAACAGATTCTTTAACGGTCTCATTAACGTAATTGTAAATCTTTGAATACAGATCATGATTCTCCAGTGTAAAAACCCTAGATGAGAGAGCTTGAATAGTCTTGTTCTGGAGCTTATGTCTCTTCTCAAAGTTAGCACATATCTTTTTCTAGTGTCGAGACACGAGAGGATAACTTAGGATTTGAAGTGCTTTATTATAGTGGAGGTGGTGGTAGTGGAAGGGTTGTTGTTGTGGTTGTAGCTGTAATGACTGGTTCTTAAATGGGAGGAGATACTGGTTTTGGTGGTGAGAGATCGATGACATGAGTGGACAGTGTAGGAGCTGATGAATAAGCTTGTTGAATGGGAACAGTGACCATAGACTCAACTTTAGTGTCTACATTAGCTTTTCCTTGTTCGTCTTCTGGAGATTTGTCAATGAAGAATTGATCACCAAAGGTAAAATTATCCTCAAGATTCTTTATTGATGAGAGAGTCCCAGATTACCTTGGTGGATTTTCTATTAGGACATGCTCTTCAGCTGTAAGCTTCAAGCTTTCATAAACTTTAGGGTAAACTGTAGTGATGGAGTCTTTGTGTATGGGCTCACAGTTTGGTCCATCAAGAGCCACATGACTTTGTTCAGGGTTTGATCGGTCTTCTTCCATGAGTTCTTGCTCTGGTGGAGGTCGAGTCTCGGGTGTTTTACTAGGGTCTGATCCATCCTGGCCTTTATCTAGTTCAACAGTTCTTTCCTTTAGAGCCACCGCGTTAGAAACGTCTTCACCTTGTTCTTCACCAACATTCAAGATTTTAGTATCAACCTCACTATTAGCTTTTTCTATATCTACACCAGTTTTAGCTTCTGCGGGAGATGAACTATTACGAACCACATTTGCGGATGTATCATCCTGTGGTTCTGTAGAGGGTCTAGTTGATGCATCATGAGTTACTGGAGTCCATATCTAAAATATGTATTAGTCCGTGGTGCTTTCCTTCTTCGGCTTTTGCAGATCAATAAGTGATAGTGCAGTTTGTTTGTCAGTATCAATGCCTTTCCTTTTACCTTCAACTACTAGGAGTCTTTGGGTGATACCTGAGGCAGGTTCACGAACAGCCACTCCATCGATAGGTGGTTGAAACAATTCTAAACTCATATGAATACCTCTCTGATTGTTAATTCATCATCTTTCACTGGAATTTCAGAAGCTGGTGGAGGTTCTTCATTAGATTCGAGACCGAGATAACCAGACCTATTTCCCTTGTGAACTTTCATCACTTTACCTTTACGGATTTTCGTTGAGGGAGCTGGCTTGGATGTTTTCTCTTTAACAGGCCTAGATGGTTTTACAGGTGCCGTCTTTTTAGGCTTGTCAGCTTTAGAAGTTGTCTTCTTGTTTTCACCCTCTTTAACTGTGGGTTTACGAGCAACCATTTCCAAATATTGCTGGTAGTATTCTAAATTTCAAATAACATCAATAATGAACTCTTGTGGAATAGGCTTTCCAAAAACTTCATCCTTTTCGCCTTTGAGGACGAACTTGAGATTACCAAGAAGAAAGTCATCTCCCGTAATGTGAAGAGGAGACCCAGGTCTTCTATGAATGTTATGTTTGCTCCCCATATAATATATTATAAGCTTTGTGAACCGGCAGTAATGAATGACATGAGGCGTTGTCTTCTTGGTAAGAATATTAAGATTGGCCCGATGAGTAAAGAAAGTCTATGTCCCTTGAATAAACTCTTCCCACAGAAGTTCAGCATATTCAATGTTAGATCTTATGACAATACCTTACAAAATTTTAAGAACGGGGTGGGTTTGTCATTGCCAGAAGTCTTACTGGTCAAGCACTGGTTGATCAATAATAGAATAGCTCTCCACGTCTGATATAAGTTGTTCACATGCATCCTAGAAAGAAAGTGAATTACTTTTGGGTAACCCAGTTTGTTTACAAAGTTCATAACCTATTTACCAGCTGGAGGTGACTTAAATGGACGAGCTGAGTCTACAAGGGTAATCTCCAAAGCCTTACGAAGAAGATCGACATTCAAAGTAAACCATTGTTCATCTAGTTGGAAGTTGTATTCCCCAGTCTTTGCATCTTGTGCAAGGATATTCCAGAACTGTTGTATGTAGATAGTTAGAACATTTTCTGATGCAGTGAATGCTCTAAAGAAATTTATGTTATGGAGAATGTCAACTGAGATGCAAAAGATCGGATTCTTATGTAGTTTTTGTAGATCTAATAGAAGATTGCCCTTTCCAACATGTAACCATGCATTAAAAGGAAGAATCTATTCGTTAGATCTTGTAGGAGCGGGAAGATTCTTTTCTGCCATCTTATCGGCTAAAGAATATCAACATAAATAGATAAAATAGCAAATAATTAATGTTAGACGAAAATATTAGCCTTGTCTTTGACATGCCATACCATGTTTGATTAAGTTATGAGTAAATATGGTTTGATGAAATACTACACATTAAGTCACGGGTCAATCAAACAAGTCAACTTTGGTTAAAGGTCCAGGAATTATCCAACAAGCTCAATTACAAGTTAACTAAGCCAAGATGGGAGTTAACTAAATAATTAGGCCTTTGGATAGGGCCTAAAGAGGTTATTGGGTTTAATAGGCTTAATGGGCCAAGACATGGGAGTTTGGCCAAAACCGCTGCCCAACTGTTTATCAAACTGCCATATGGTGGTTTAGGTAAACCGTCGTGTAGCAGGTTACCAAACCTCTACATAGTGGTTTGGGAAAACCGCTGTGTGGCAAACCACCAAACCGCCATGAATAAAATATTATTAATATAAAAAATAATTTTCTAACCTTTTAATCAAACTGCCTCGACCAAACCGCTATGAATATTTTATTCATTTTAATCAAACCGCTTTGACCAAACTGCAATGAATATTTTATTCATTTAAATCAAACTGCTTCGACCAAACTACTATGAATATTTTATTCATTTTAATCAAACCGCTTCGACCAAACTGCTATGAATATTTTATTCATTTTAATCAAACCGCTGGCATTTTAGAAAAATTCAAAATAAAGGTTTGACTATTTTAATAATAAAATTATAATTAACCAAACTGTTGCCATGCTAAAAAGCATACGTCGGTTTCCCTGCAATATTAAAATATTAATATGTAATTAAACCGCTACCTAGATATACATGCAAACCACTACCTAGAGTGATCATGGCAAACCACTAGCATGAATATCAAAAGGAAAACCACTGCTTAGATGAATCTAGGCAAACTGCTGCTTAGAGTAATCTAAGAAAATCGCTGCTTAGACTGATCTAAGCAAACCACTGCTTAGAAGCATCTAAGCAAACCACTGCCTAGAACACATAACATAGACATAACTTCTTATCAATTTGACAAACAAAAACACAATCCAAGGCATCTAATTACACAGATTCTACCTAGCATTCATCTTTAACCAACTTAAGCTTTACATTTCATTAAGAACTAGCATTCCATTACCATTTTAAGCCACGAAACCATTTAAAAAACTTAAAGGGGTATGCAAACATGTTTTAGTTACACATAACTAACTTCTAAGCTATACACACTCATACCAAAACATATTGCAACAACAACAAATAGCCGTTGACTTTCAAAAGTCAAACATCATTCAAAAAATCAGCAATTCATGCATATAAGTGATGGGGGATCTCAAAACATCATTAAAACTACATCATCATACCCTAAGGAACAAATCCTAGTAACAAAATCATAACATATTACACTACATTGGTAATCGATAAAAAAAGAATGAAAAATTAATTCTGGTACACAAATGTGTTAGAGTTAATCTAAGAACGTTATGATCGAGTGAATACCATCCTAAACCGCACCTATCCCAACCATCAATCATCCTTTTCAAACAACATTTAATTTAAAAAAACCCTAGGTGGTTTTCTATTGATTTGACTCGTTTTAATATGTTTTGAAATGATTCCTTTTTCCTACAGTAATAACTAATGGTATATAACATATTTATAGTGTTATCCTATCAAGAAAGTTACAGGAAATTGATGTGTGCTTAAACACACATCATTTTTAACCCGTAAGACACTATTAATTGGACTAAAAACATAAAATATGCTTAATATTATTGTAAATATGTTTGGTTTGTGTTTTTATGTCTTGTAGATACACAGGATTGAAAATGAAGAAAAAACAGAGATTTTTGGTTAAGATTTAAAGACGTTTACGTGTTATTCGAGATCAAGACAAAGTCGTTAATATTACCCGAGCATGCCATTGGAAAGATCATGAGATTACAAGTCTAACAATGCCTTCATCTCTTATTGGGCCAGACCCACACCATTTATATAGGTCGGACCGACCCATACTCATTTAAGTCCAAATGTAACAACAAGCCCGGCCTAACTCCACTATTATAAGCAGCAGCCCAGTATATATTAAAGCTGGCCCAATATGGAAATTTTATAGCGGCCCAAGAACAATAACTCAAATTGTGAAATCAAATTATGATGTTTCTGTGCAATAGAGCGAGTGACATTCACTCTCTTTAATTAAATCAAAAAGGGTGCGTGAGTCTCCTACTCTCACCCACTATATTTTCTTTCAACCATCCAGAAAGCGACACGTAGCACTTCCACTTCTTCTCTTTTTTTTGATTTGGAAAGAACGAGTAAAGTGTGTGCATACATAAGACGCGTGAAAATGTACAGGTGCCCTCTTTTCACTAGTGGATCTATAGGTATATGTGTTGGCATGGACACGTGGAGCTTACTTATTGGCGGATCGAGACTCCATTCGTTGGCGGTTACAACATTGTTATCATGCCAATGATTAGATTAATAATGATGATTCCACGAAGGTTCCTTCCCACATGAATTTCCATTTTTGCCCTTCTTTTTTAGACTTTTATTTGTTGATCAATTGAAA
>BQNB010113888.1:0-16103 GCA_026074375.1 Tanacetum coccineum
GGAAGTTGTTGTAAGTATGTCATGGAATGACTTTAAGCTTATGATGATAGAAGAGTTTTGTCCTAGTCATGAGATGCAAAAGTTGGAAACTGAGTTGTGGAATTACGCCATGGTCTGGGTTGGCCATGCTACGTATACTGATAGGTTTCATGAGCTGGCGAGGTTAGTTCCACATTTAGTGACTCCTGAAAGTAGGAAGATTGAGAGATACGTGTATGGCCTTGCTCCACATATCCATGAGATGGTGGCAGCAACAAAGCCAAAGACTATGCAGAAGGCTGTGCAGATTTCTGGTGCACTGACCGATGAGGCTGTTAGGAATGGATCAATTAAAAAGGTTGAGAAAAGAGGAAATGTGGGGGAACCTAGCAAGGATAAGAATGGTAGGGATGATAATAAGACGACTAGGACTGGAAATGCTTTTGCTATAACTGCAAACCCTGTAGGAAGAGAGAATGCGGGTGCTTGGCCCAATTGTACCACTTGCATCTCCTATCATGCATCCGGAGGGCCTTGTCGCACATGTTTCAACTATAACCGTCCAGGTCATCTTGCAAGGGATTGTAGAGTTGTACCTAGGAATGTGAACTCGGTAAATGTAAGGAACCCAACACCTGCTCATGGAGCATGCCACGAATGTGGTAGTACCGACCATCTCAAGCCAGCATGTCCAAGATTAAATAGAGCATAAGGACCGGGAGGAAACCGTCCAAACCAAGTTGCTGCTAATAACGAGGGTCAATGTCTTGGAAACCAAGGGAACCAAGCTAGAGGTATGGAATTCATGTTGGGATCAGAGGAAGCTCGCCAAGATCCGAACATTGTGACGGGTACGTTTACTTTGAACAATCATTTTGCCACTACCTTATTTGACTCTGGCGCCGACTATAACTTTGTTTCCACTACTTTCATACCGTTGTTAGGCATAGAACCTAGTGAATTAGGTTTCAGATATGAGATTGAGATAGCTAGCAGGCAGCTAGTAGAGATTGATAAGGTTATTAAGGGTTGCAAACTAGAAATCGATGGTCATGTCTTTGACATCGATTTGATACCATTCGGGCATAGGAGTTTTGATGTGATTATAGGTATGGATTGGTTGTCTAATCATAAGGCTGAAATAGTTTGTCATGAGAAAGTAGTGAGGATACCACTAGTGTTTTGAAAGGCTCAAGGCGCACTAAGGCGCAAATGGCTTATGGAGCCTTGAAGCGAGGCGCAGATCAAGGTGTGGGCTTCATGAATACGAGTCGCATTAAATTGAAGTAAATTATAATAGTTTAGACGAAAATTTATAGATTAATGATGACTTAAATAACACTAAAATAGTTAATGTATCTAAAAAATTGAATAGTTAAACCAAAAATATCAAGCAATGTATCAGATTCATGGCATTACGAGATTACGTTCTCTCATGCGTAAAATAGAGGGAGGAGCCTGTATGTGCAGACACTTGAATTGAATGACAAAAAAATCAAATTTATTGATTTATTTAGTTTCTAGCTAGTTTCTTGGTAATCTATTATTAACGTATGAGGGCGATGAAAGTTAAATTCGAAAAGAAAGTTTCAAAATCCGTCACCTTTCCTAGGCGCGCCTATGCTCAAGGATCTAAATCCCAAGGCTCTGCACTTTTTGTGAGCCTTGTACATGTGCGGAGCATCGATCTAAAAAAATCCTTAGAGCTTGAGCCTTAAGGCCTAAGCGCGCCTTAAGGCGCGCTTTTTAAAACTATGGATACCACTACTAGATGGCAAAGTGCTTAGAGTCTTAGGAGAAAGACTGGAAGAGAAAGCGAGACTTTTGATGAGTGCTAAGGCTAGCGATAAGAAACAAGAAGAGATTGTTGTGGTTAGAGACTTTCCCGAGGTATTTCCGAATGATTTATCAAGATTGCTATCTCTCTGAGAAATTGAGTTTCGGATCGAGTTAATCCCTGAAGCTGTATCGATTGCAAAGTCTCCTTATCGTTTGGCACCTTCTAAATTGGAGGAGTTGTCGGGACAACTTAAGGAACTCCAAGACAAAGGTTTCATTCGACCAAGCTCACCGCCTTGGGGAGCACCGGTTTTGTTTTTGAAAAAGAAGGATGGTTCTTTTAGGATGTGTATTGACTATAGAGAATTAAACAACTTGACTGTTAAGAATCGTTATCTGCTTTCTAGGATTGATGATTTATTTGACCAAATGCAAGGGTCGCAATTTTTCTCAAAGATAGATCTTAGGTCTGGATACCATTAGCTGAGAGTGCATGAGGATGACATTCTAAAGACTCCGTTTAGAACTCGTTATAGACATTTTGAGTTCACAGTAATGCCCTTTGGTCTGACTAACGCACCAACGGTATTCATGGACTTGATGAACAGAGTTTGTAGACCTTATCTTGATAAGTTTGTGATAGTGTTTATAGATGATATCTTAATCTACTCTAAGACTCGAGATGAGCATGTAGAACACTTAAGGTTAGTTTTGGAACTACTCAAGAGAGAAAAATTGTATGCTAAGTTTTCTAAGTATGAATTCTGGCTAAGAGAAGTATAGTTTCTTAGGAATGTGATAAATGGTAACAAGATTCATGTATACCCTAGTAAGATCGAAGCTATTAATAATGGGAAAGCCCTTAGAACTCCGTCCGAAGTTCATTCGTTAATAGGATTGGCTGGATATTACCGTAGGTTCATTGAGAACTTTTCTAAGATAGCTAAGTCTCTTACTATATTGACTCAGAAGTGTAAGACTTTCGATTGGGGTGAGGAGCAGGATAATGCATTTCACACTTTAAAGGATAAGTTGTGTAATGCACCTATTCTAGCTCTCCCCGGTGGATTAGAAGATTTTGTGGTATATTGTGACGCATCAGGCCTAGGATTAGGATGTGTGTTGATGCAAAGAGTCAAGGTGATAGCCTATGCGTCTAGGCAGTTGAAAAATTAATGAAACCGAATTATACCACCAATGGATTTTGAACTGGGGCAGTTGTGTTTGCCCTTAGATTTGGACATTATCTGTCTGGGACAAAAGGGTGTCATTTTACGGATCATATGAGTCTTCAGCATATCTTTAGGAGAAAGAGTTGAATCTGCGATAGTGTCGATTGGATGAGTTGTTTAGAGATTATGAATGTGAGATTCGCTACAACCTGTATGGACATGTGGTGGCTGATGCCTAAGTAGGAAGGGAAAGAGTAAAGCTAAGAGAGTTAGAGCTACAATATATGACCCTGAGGTCGAGTATTAAGGATAGGATACTGGCGGCTCAGAAGGAGGTCGTGGATGAGTCTGCAGGATTGCAGAGAGGTTTAGATGAGATGATAGAATATAGAAGTGATGGGACATTGTACTACCTGGATTGAATTGAAGGGTGATGTAAGAACCCTGTTTAATGATGAGAGCCCATATGTCGAAGGTCTGTACACTAAGAGTGATAAGATGTATTATGGACCCTTAGAGATAGGTATTGGTGGCCATGTATGTTGAAGTGTTTGGGATTCTTAATTTGATGAGACAAAGTGAATAAAAGAAGGAAACATAAGGCCATAAATGCAAAAGAAGAAAAAGATGGAAGATTTTAAAGATTTCAGAAGATCTCCTTAAGAAGATAAAGATACAGAAGATAATATTATATGTTAGGAAGATATTATTTATTCTTATATTTTGTAAATTGTTCTTATCCTTTGTA
Organism: Tanacetum coccineum; assembly: GCA_026074375.1. Lineage (NCBI taxonomy): Eukaryota > Viridiplantae > Streptophyta > Magnoliopsida > Asterales > Asteraceae > Tanacetum > Tanacetum coccineum. The sequence goes on from BQNB010113888.1 coordinate 3,679, forward strand.
AACCTAGATATCTCTAGTATATAAAGAGATATCAGACATATGGTTTAGGTATCCTAGAAACATAGAACTCTCCCAATGATATAGCCTAGAAAAACGTGTGTATGTACACGTTTAGTTAGTAATTAGATTAATAGTTAGTTAGTAGCTCCAAGGTATAGAATTGGGGTAAGGTGGAAACGTATGAAAATAAAAACCTTGTTTGATAATATATTGTTCTTTATATTCCGCTGCATATTTATATTATCTATAAAACATATCCTAGATGGGCTTAAAACGATCTCCACAATTGGTATCAGAGCCTGGTAGCTCCTGATCTAGGATCTACAAGGTGTTTTTAGAATCGGTTCTATGAAGGAAAAAGGTATAAGAAGCAGTAAGGAAAAAGGCATAAGAAGCAGCAGATACAACAGGTATTGTATGATTCGAAGTAGCAGGTATGTCATTGTTTAAAGAAGCAGTAGGCAAAAGGGTTTCGAGCTTTGTAATGATGTTGTTTCTTTTGTCCATGGATCTGATGCTAATGCTACCAAGAATAATTGACACAAAGTATGCTTGTGGATCGTCAAGATTTATGGTGTTAATGGTCTTGATATAGTGTTAATACTGCTGCGTGAATACTTTGTACTGCTACAAATAAAGTTAATACTGTTAGCTTTATGTTAATACTGCTACGTAGTACTGCTAGTTATGTCAGATATCAGACAAAGAAGAATGTTAATACTGCCAGTTTAACTCGATATCGGACAACACACACACAAAAGGATCTCGGACAAAACTAATAGTTTTTGAAGGTTATTTGTTTTTGATTCTACAGTTGTTTGGTTCTTGGATGTTTTAAATGTTCTTCAAAGTTTCAAAGGCTTGTATAGGTATCTAATGGATTAATTGGTTACGAAGACGATTGTTTATCACTTATTTAAAGGTGAAGTGGAATTACTTGGGTACGTGTTCTTATCATATCTTAAAGTGGGTGTTACACTTTAAAGATAACTTGTTCGTGCTTACAATGTTGTGACGAAGACTTGTCAAAATCTAGCAAAGGTGTGTGATTTCTCTTATGGTGCTCAATGCGCACATTTGCTATCACTTTAGTTATGTGTCTCATAGAAGATGAGGATTTTTGTCAAGAGGTTGCGATCTACTTATATTTCACAGATTTATTTATAAGTTTGGAGTCACGTGGATAGTACAAGACATAAGACACAAGTTTGGGTTATTCTACTTCAGCATCAAGTTCGTTATACTTAGTTTTCTTCATCAGTAATCATTACATAGAGCCTACAGAATTGAAGATTCAAGAAATGGTTAACATATGGGTTTCAGGGGAATGGGGAAGCTTATTGACAAAATGTTTAATCATCAGGTTATGTTCATGCACCATTTGAGATGAAGTGTTTCGTTGCTACTGTTGATCATTATTACTACTACTAGTTTATATTTCTACTGCTCAGATTCATTTTTTTTATTGTGCGTAATGGTGGGAAATTTGAGTATTGGAAGGCTGGATTAGTAGTTGTGGTATATGATTTGTAGCTGTTATGATCCAAGTTTCATATCTATAGAAGACCTATTGGATTATGACAAAAAGGGGAAGAAGATTACATAGATATGATCTGCAGCTTATTATGTGTGGTGGCATAGCAAGGTTACAAAGGAAAGCTACTTAAGGGGAAGTTTTGTTTCATTCAGGGAGATGATCACATCTCAACTTCAGGGGAAGATTTGGCTTTATGATGAAGTTTGTACACGACTTTGTTTGTTTTGTCATCATCAAATAGGGGAAGATTGTTGGGATTCTTGATTTGATAAGACAAAGTGAATAAAAGAATGAAACAAAAGGACTTAAATGCAAAAGAAGAATTCTTTAAAAGATGGAAGATTTTGAAGATTTCAAAAGATCTCCTTAAGAAGATAAAGATACAGAAGAAAATATTATATGTTAGGAAGATATTATTTGTTCTTATCTTTTGTAATTTGTTCTTATACTTTGTAAACCTAGATATCTCTAGTATATAAAGAGATATCAAGCATATGGTTTTAGGCATCCAGAAAACATAGAACTCCCCCGCTGAGAGTCTAGAAAAACGTGTGTATGTGTACACGTTTAGCTAGTAGTTAGATTAATAGTTAGTTAGTTAGTAGCTCCAAGGTATAAAATTGGGGCAAGATGGAAACGTATGGAATAAAAACCTTGTTTGATAATATACTATTCTTTATATTCCCCTGCATATTTATATTATCTGTAAAACATATCCTAGATGGGCTTAAAACGATCTCCACAAAGAAGGACATAGCTGAGTATGTTAGCAAGTGTTTGACTTGTTTAAAGGTTAAGGCTGAGCATCAAAGGACATCTGGCTTGCTCCAGCAACCTGAGATTCCTGTATGGAAATAGGAAGGAATAGCTATGGATTTTATGACTAAGTTGCCTAGGACTAGTAGTGGGCATAACATAATCTGGGTCATTGTGAACCGGTTGACTAAGTTTGCTCATTTTCTACCTATGCATGAGGATTATAAGATGGATAGATTGGCTAGATTGTATTTGAATGATATAGTTGCTTGACATGGTGTGCCGATCCTGATCATATTGGATCGTGATAGTCATTTCACATCAAGATTTTGGCAGTCAATGCAAGAGGCGTTAGGAACCCGTTTAGACATGAGTACGACTTACCACCCTCAGACTGATGGTCAGAGATAGCGTACTATTCAGACTTTGGAAGACATGCCTAGAGCGTGCGTCTTTGACTTCGGAGGAAGTTGGAATGTTCATCTTCTATTGGTTGAGTTTTTGTATAACAATAGTTATCATTTTAGTGTGAGATGTGCTCCGTTTGAGGCATTGTATGGTAGAAAGTGTCGTTCGCCAATTACATGGGCTGAGGTTGGAGAAGGTTAGTTGATAGGACCTGAGTTAGTGCAAGAGACTACCGAGAAGATCTTGCAGATTAAGGATATACTTAAGGCTGCGCGTGATCGTCAGAAAAGTTATGCTGATAAGAGGAGGAAGCCTTTAGAGTTTAGTGTAGGTGACTATGTTTTGCTTAAAGTGTCGCCTTGGAAAGGTGTGGTACGCTTTGGGAAGAAAAGGAAACTAGCACCTAGATTTGTTGGACCTTTTGAGATTATTGAAAAAGTAGGTCCTGTAGCCTACAGGTTAGATTTGCCTGAGGAATTAGATGGTGTTCATGACACGTTCCACGTGTTGAACCTTAAAAAGTGTTTGGCTGATCCAACACTGCAAATGCCCTTGGATGAGATCCAAGTTGATGCCAAGTTAAATTTTGTAGAAGAGCCTGTGAAATTTTTGGAAAGAAAGTTCAAGAAGTTGAAGCGGAGTAGAATTGCCATTGTTAAGGTTCGGTGGAATTCGAAACGTGGACCTGAATTCACGTGGGAATGTGAGGATCACATGAAATTGAAGTATCCGCATTTGTTTAGTGATGTTTGTTAGGAATTAAACTCATTATCCTTAGTACTGCCAAGCCAAAGACTTTGTACTGCTTAAGATACAACTGCCAGTACTAACTAGTTAGTACTGCTAGAAGAAAGTTAGTACTGCCAGTACTAACTTAACACTGTTGAAGGACTTAAGACTGCTGCATGAAGATTGCTAAAGGGATAAAGACGTGTGAAAGTGATATGCATTGACTTATTCAGAGTATATTCTATTTAGTTAGAAAGATACGTATAAGTTTAACATTATAGAAGATTTGTAGTTATCTTGTAAAGGACTCCTTAGTGTATAAAAGGAGATCCTATGTTATGGTTTAATATACACAATAGTCATAGATGTTTTGATACATAGCTTTAAGGTTGTAAACCCTAGTACTACACAGAGTACTCGTATTATTCATAATAATAATATTGGAGCTTTTCAGTTATATTCTTCTACGTATTAAAGAGTAGATTTCGCATACTCTTTAGTATTCACAAAGTTTCAACCATAGTTGTTTTGGATTTATCCAAGTAACTTAATCTTTACAAGCTAAGGAATAGATCTTAAGTTGGGAACAACAAGTGGTATCGGAGCTTGTGTTCTGAAACTTTGATCTAGAAGAAACTAACAAGAAGAACTCTTTACTCACAAGGAAGAGATTGATCTAGAAACTGCACAACTTACTACTACTACAAAGTTGCCCACTTTCAAACAGGGTGAATATGATATGTAGAGGCTAAGGATTGAGCAATACTTTCAAGTACAAGACTATGTTCTATGGGATGTCATAGAGAATGGAAACTCATTCAAACCTGTAGCCAAAACAACAACAAATGCTGATGGTACCTCAACTACACTAATACCAGGTCCTGTAACTACTGAAGAAAAGGTTCAAAAGAAGAATGATATGAAGGCAAGAAGTATGTTACTGATGGCACTTCCTAATGAACATCTAATGACCTTTAATCAGTACAAAGATGCTAAGACTTTGTTTGCTGCTATACAAACAAGATTTGGTGGTAATGAAGCCACAAAGAAGACTCAAAAGACTCTCCTGAAGCAAATGTATGAGAACTTTAGTGCTCCAAGCACAGAGTCTCTTGACTCTATTTTTAACAGGCTTCAGAAGATTGTAAGTCAGCTGGCTATCTTGGGTGAAAATATTTCACAAGAAGATCTCAATTTGAAATTTTTGAGAAGTCTGCCTTCTGAATGGAATACTCATGTTGTGGTCTGGAGGAATAAACCTGATCTAGACACAATGAGCTTTGATGATCTCTACAACAATTTCAAGATTGTTGAACAAGAGGTTAAAGGAACTGCAAGCTCAAGCTCAAGCTCAAGTTCTCAGAATATGGCTTTTGTGTCATCCCCTAGCAGTACTAATGAAGTTAATACTGCTTATGGAGTTAGTACTGCTAACACTCAAGTTAGCCCTGCTAGCACTCAAGTTAGCACTGCTAGTACTCAAGTTAGTACTGATAACTTATGTGATGACACAGTTTATGCATTCTTGGCTAGTAAACCAAACGGGTCTCAACTTGTACATGAGGACCTTGAACAAATCCATGAAGAGGACTTAGAAGAGATGGATTTGAAGTGGCAGTTAGCATTACTAAGCATGAGGACAAGAAGGTTTTTCCAGAAAACTAGAAGATAGATCACTATCAATGGGAGTGATATAGCTGGATATGACAAGTCAAAGGTGGAGTGTTTCAACTGTCACAAGTTGAGACACTTTGCAAGGGAATGCAGAGGAACTAGGAACCAAGATAGCAGGAACATGAATCAACACAACTCTAGAAGGACTGTAAATGTGGAAGAAACTTCTTCCAAAGCCATGTTAGCTATTGATGGAGCTGGTTTTGACTGGAGCTATATGGCAGATGATGAAGTTCCTACAAACATGACTCTTATGGCTTTTTCAGACTTTGAGGTACATAATGAGAAAACTTGTTCAAAAACCTATCTAAAAAGCTTTGAAACTCTTAAAACTCAACTTGATGATTTAAGAATTGAGTTTAACAAATCTGAGTTCAATTTAGCAAATGATAAAAGAGGGTTAGCATTTGTAGAAGAGCAACTTGCCTTTTATAAAAAAGAATGAGGTTATTTTTGTGAGAAACTTGCTCTCCTAAAAAGAGATATCTCGTATAAAGACTCAGAAATTAGTATGCTTAAAGGTGAGTTAGAAAGCAATCAACTTAAAATTGAAAATTTTGATAATTCTTCTAAGAGTCTAGACAAATTAATAGGGAGTCAGATACCTGATAAAAGTAGAAAGGGTCTGGGGTTTGTAAGCTATAATGTTGTTCCACCTCCTCCTACATGGTTATTTTCACCCCCAAATCTTGATTTGTCCTACTCTGGTCTAGAGGAGTTTCAACAACCTAAGTTTGAAGGATATGGACCTAAGCCTAGTAAAAGTGTTAGTGAAGATACTTCTAATGAGGTTAAGGAATCTACAGATGCCCTATTAGTTGAGGAGTTGGTATCAAATGATAATTTAAAGAAGAAAACTATTTTTCCTACTGTTGCTAAGATGGAATTTGTTAGAATAAACAAGAAGAAAAACCAGTTAAGTATGCTGAGATGTACAGGTCACAAGGACCTAGGGGAAATCAAAGAAACTGGAATAATTAGAAATCCCAACAGCTAGGAAGTGACTTTGTAATGTACAATAAAGCTTGTTTTGTCTGTGGAAGTTTTGACCATGTGCAGGCTAACTGCAATTACCATCAAAGGGAAAGGGTGGTATCTGGGAATAATTATACAAGGGTGAATTACAATTATTCTGCTAAAAAAACTCACCCTAGTGCTCAAAGGAACTTAGTTCCAAGAGCAGTTTTAATAAAAACTAGCCTAAGATCACTTAATATTGCTATGCTTGTTAATAATGCTCATCCCAAAACTACAATTTATATTGCTAGACCAATGTCACATTTTTCTAAATCAGCACAATCAACTATATAGAGGCCCTATCAAACAAAAACAGCATTAACTAACAAAAATTCTAGCCAAAAAGTTAATACTGCTAAGGGAAATTTTTATACTGCTAGGCCAAAAGCAGTTAATACTGCTAGGCAAAATTCAGTAGTAGTTAACGTTGTAAGGGAAAATCAGGTTAATGTTGTTAAGGCCTCAGCATGTTAGGTTTAGAGACCTACCAAACTTAATAGTGCATCAATTACTCTAAAGAAACATAATTATGTTGATGCACGAGGTAGATCCAAGTCAGTGATGGCTTGGGTCCCCAAAGGAAACTAATTTCCTTATTTTTATGTGCAGGGTCATCCACAAAAAGAAGATCAAGGCTATGTTGACAGTGGATGCTCAAGGCACATGACAGGGAACATGTCCTATCTCTCAGACTTCAAGGAATTTGATGGAGGATATGTTACCTTTGGGGGAGGAGCCAAAGGAGGGAAAATTACTGGTAAAGGAACTCTTAAAACTGGTAAGCTTGATTTTGAGGATGTGTACTTTGTCAAGGAGTTACAGTTTAACCTTTTTAGTGTTTCACAGATGTGTGACAAAAAGAACAGTGTTCTTTTTACTGACACTGGATGTTTTGTTCTGTCTCCTGACTTTAAGTTAGCTGATGAAAGTCAGGTTTTACTTAAAGTTCCTAGAAAGAACAATATGTACAGTGTTGATATGAAGAATATTGTTCCTAAAGAGAGTTTAACTTGTCTTGTTGCAAAGGCCACACTTGATGAATCAATGCTATGGCATAGGAGGCTAGGTCATGTAAATTTTAAAACTATTAATAAACTTGTTAAGGAAAATCTTGTGAGAGGTTTACCTTAACCCTCAAAAATGATTTTGAAAATGACCAAACTTGTGTTGCTTGCCTTAAGGGAAAGCAACACAAATCCTCATGTAAGTCTAAGATTCAGAACTATATTACTAGCTTTATTCATGTTCCATATTGTACTTGTTTTGTCCAACTTTTGGTGGCAGCTTAATGATTTATGAATATAAATGTCTAACATGTTACTGATGATATATTAACATATTTACTTGGGTTTTCTTTTTTTAGACAACCTTTTGGTTTGAGACGAGTGGCATGTCCTTAAGAGTCTTTATCACTGAAATAGAGAAAATTGCTAGTTGATAGTTTGGTTTTTGTAGATGAGGTTGTCTACAGGAGTTATGTGGGGTTGAATTGAGTTTGGTGGGAGGGTTGTGTTTTTGTCTTGGGTTGTTGTGGGATTTAATATACATCCTTCATATCGCCCTTTGTGGGTGCATGTGTTTTAGTGGGTGGTTAGTGGCTTTTATAGAGTTGATGGGTGATTGGTTTTTGGGTAGGTTTTTTTTGAAACCACATTAGATCAACCTTGAAGATAATTAAATTAATTTTATTTAATTTAGTTGTAGTAGCTAGATCCTAGCAAAATGGTGTTGCTTGAAAGGAGAGATAGGACTGATTATGGCAGCTAGAACCATGTTAGTAGATTAAGTTACCTACTACATATGTTCTTTATTATATAACATTCATTTACTATACATAATATTTTTCTACTAATAATTTCCAACCCACCATCACACTTAAAACCCATAAATAAATCATCATTCCCATTGTGTCAATAGTTAATTTCACGTGTTGTTTATGTGACATCCTCATTATATATATTACCTACAACCCATTATCATACAAACCAATCAATACCCCCAATTACATCCTTCATCCACCCCTACCACATCCCTATACTATATAATCAAATTACTAACAAATACTGCGTCAATATTTGCATTTCTAACATAAAGTTGTAAGTACGACTCTTGACAATAAATACATCGCACTCGCAAGTTTATAAATAGAGTGTTGTTAATGAGAGAACTGAACTAATGTGCATGAGCTAATAGTATCAAAATCATCTTCATTTATTGTGACTTGTTAATGAAAAAATAGAGTACTTTGTGACCGTGTATTCTTAAATTTCAAGTTACAATATATTTATGTTTTATTAAAAATAGTGCAAATAGTTAGATATCATGTGCTGTACCCCAGTTAGTCATTAAATTGGAATATCTGAGGTTGTAGTCCCATTTCTAGCTAATTTAACTTTTGTATATGTGCGAGTTTCGGACTTAGATTGTTATGTCTACACCCCCTGCTAGCTTTTTCATCTTGCCCAGTGGGTCGATGTTTGTTGGTCATTTAGAATCGGTTTTATGATGTCTGTGTTGTGTGCTTATGAATTTGAGAATGTAATTGGTTCCTTAGAGTCTAGATCTGTGATAAAGTAGTATTGTGCACGTCGCAATAACAGCAATATAGTGAGTCAGCTCAACATATACATACATCATATATACACATCTTTCACATACTACTCTCATAGCTTTAAGGTTTTGTAAACCCTAGTACTGTCAGAGTACTCGTATTATTCTCTTAATAATATTAAAGCTTTTTGGTTATTCACTATTTTCATTTCATTTCATTGTTATCTTCTTGATCACTAAAGGTTAGATTCCGCATAGCCTTTGGTGAAACTCATTAACAAAGTTTCTCTCATTGTTACCTTGTGTTTATCCAAGATAACAATAACCTTATAACCTAAGGCATAAGATCCAAGTTTGGGAACAACAAGTGGTATCAGAGCTTGTTGAGAAAACTTTGATCAAAGAAGCATAACACTCTTACCTTATTACTAAACCACAAACAGAAATGGATCCATATAACCACACAACCAATACCTCCACAAAACTCCCAATCCTTGACACTGGAAAGTTTGAACAATGGAAATTCAGAATCCAACAGTACTTACAACATGAACACTATGCTCTATGGGAAGTCATAGAGTTTGGTGACTCTTACAAAGTACCACCAGAAGAACCAGGGAAAGCAGTAGCAGGAGAAGCCTCTGCAAAGAAGAAAGGAAGGACTGTGGCTATAACTACTGAAGACATGCAGAAAAGAAGAAATGATGTCAAGGCAAGAACTACTTTGTTGTTGGCTCTCCCTGATGAACATCAGTTAAGATTCAGCAAATATGATAATGCCAAAGAACTCTGGGAAGCCATTTTGAAAACTTTTGGTGGAAATGAAGCCACCAAAAAGACAAAGAAGAATCAGTTAAAGCAACAATATGGCAACTTCAAGGCTGAAGGGTCAGAAACACTTGAGCAAACCTTTAATAGGTTGCAGGCTATTGTGAGTCATCTTGAGTTCATGGATGTTCCAATTGAAAAAGATGATCTAAACCAAAAGTTTTTGACAAGTCTTGCACCAGAATGGTTAATGTACACCATTATTTGGAGAAATAGAGATGATCTAGACACAATGAGTCTGGATGATTTATATAATCATCTCAAAGTCTATGAACCTGAAGTCCAAAAGAAGGCAGGATCAAACTCTCAAAATATGGCCTTCATTTCTTCATCAAACACCAGCAGTGGAAAAAGTGAAGTTCCCACTGCTAGTAGTCAAGTTTCCACTGTTAGCACTGAGGTTGCAGCTTCTAGTCTAAGCCATGATACTATCTGTGCATACATAGCTACTCAATCAAGTAGTTCTCAAATCAAATATGAGGACATCACTCAGATTGATAAAGATGATATAGAAGAGATGGACATCAAATGGAACTTGGCTTTGCTGAGCATGAGGGCTGATAGGTTTTGGAAGAAGACTGGTGAAAACATTACCATTCAAGGATTTGATGTAGTTGGTTTTGACAAATCAAAGGTGATATGCTTCAATTGCCACAAAATGGGTCATTTTGCTAGAGAGTGCATAGCACCAAGAAGTCAAGACAAAGGAAAAAGAGAAAGCTACATGAAGGATCCTAAGGTAGAAGAACCTGCTCCTAAGGCATTGATGGCCATTGATGGCATTGGATGGGATTGGAGCTACATGGCTAATGAAGATAAAAACCATGCACTTGTGGCAGATGATGTAGTTCCAACAGAATTTGCTCTTATGGCCATGTCTAGCTCAAGCTCAAGCTTAGACAATGAGGTATATGATGATTCCTTTTATTCTAAATCATGTAGGAAAAACACAGAAAACCTTAACACTAAGATTAATAAGTTAAATGAAGAACTTAGTGATTAGATCCAGTTCGCATATATCAGTATACATAGTTACATCTCTTGAATCTATTCGTATTCTTAAATCTCTTGAATCTATTCGTAGTCGGTTCTTTAATGGCCAGGATCCGAAGAGTAACAAAGATTCTTGGGTAAAGTAGAACAAGGTCTTAACTCCGAAGGATAAAGGGGGTTTAGGGGTATCAAGCTTGTTTTCCCTTAATAGAGGTCTCATGCTTAAGTGGGTTTGGCGGACGGGTAGGGGTTCTATTCTCAGAAAATGTTCCTTATGGACTAAAGTGATTAAGGTTATTTAATGGGTGAGGGCGGGGAATATGAAAACAAGGATGTTTCTGTAGAGTTGAACATGTGGACATCGATAGTTCACGAAGTAAGGGTGTTACAAGGTCGGGTATTATGTTCGCAGATTACATCCGATTGAAGCTGGTCTGGGGAATGGGGGATCACGCGGTTCTTGGGTCGAAAATAGTATGAAGGCCGGCGGTGTATTAAAGAGCTTGGTCCACGTATGTTCGTCTTGAGTTGAATAAGAATGCTACTGTTAGTTCGAAATTAAATGCGCCAAGTTTAGATAACTCATTTCGAAGAAAAGCGAGAAGTGGAATTGAAGAGATGCAACTTAACTCTTTGGCTGAGATTTCTCGGATGACTATGTTAGCCTTAATTATATTAAGTCAAACAAGAATGTTATCGGTCTTAGAAAGTCAAACTAGGTCTTGTATTGTAATAGGCTAGTCGGGTTCAACGGGCTTGGATTGTAATCTAATATTGTCCGTGTTTCGGGCTCAAAGCCCAAGTTTAGCCAAGCCCGGCCCAAGTAGAAAAGCCCATGTGCCAAGTAAATGGCTAAGGGTATAAAAGAACCCTCTCCACACATGGAGAGGGTGTTGGTTACATTTCACTTCACTTGTAACTTTCCCATTCTCTCTCTAATCTAGTTTCTCTCTCTACTTTCTCTCTCTAAGATTTCTTCTTATTTTCTAGCATCTTGGTATAGATTATAGTTGTGTAATGGATTAAATACATGGGATAACATGTGGTACCAGAGCTAAAGGGGTGTTTAGTGATTGAATTTCGTGGGTTTTTTGTTGTTTTGTTTCTTTGGTTCGAAATAAAGAAAAAAAGCAAGAAAAAAATCATCTTTGATCTTTGTTTCGTGGTTAAATGTGTTAAAGACTTGTACTTTTGGGCTTAGATCACTTCCTTGCATCATTACTAAGTGGTTTTAACATCATTTCGTAGCTTACAAGAAAGTTTGAAGATTTTTTCTTGGCTGCGTTTTGCCTAACTGAAGGAGTGTTCGTCGTTGCGTTTTGACAAAAGTCATTGCGTTTTGACAAAAATTGTTGCATTTTGACAAAAGTCATTGCGTTTTGACAAAAGTCGTTGCGTTTTGACAAAAATCGTTGCGTTTTGACAAAAGTCATTGCGTTTTGACAAAAGTCGTTGCGTTTTGACAAAAGTCATTGCGTTTTGACAAAAAATCGTTGCGTTTTGACAAAAGTCATTGCGTTTTGACAAAAGTCGTTGCGTTTTGACAAAAGTTGTTGCGTTTTGACAAAAGTCATTACGTTTTGACTCAACAGGTTGCGTTTTGAAGACCATCATTGCGTTTTGACTAGACGTTACTCTGCCTAATTTTTTTATTCATTGCGTTTTGATCAAGATAGTTGCGTTTTGATTAGAGGTTTCATTGCGTTTTGACTAAAGTCATTGCGTTTTGACCAGTGAAAACCCATGTTTTGACCAGTGAAAACCCATTTTTTTATTCATTGCGTTTTGATCAAGATAGTTGCGTTTCGATCCGCGCATCAGGTGGGCATGTGACCGACTTTAGGCATATGAGCAAATTTGGGAATATTATAATCAAAACAAGAACAACAAACAAACACCACAATCAAGAATCAAGACTCATAAAACACAATCA
>BQNB010113889.1:0-21856 GCA_026074375.1 Tanacetum coccineum
AGTTCGACGTCGCGTGGATAAACAAGATATAAGACATAAGTTTAGGTTGTTCTACTTGAGCATCAAGTTCGTTATACTTAGTTTTCTTCATTAGTGATCACTACATAGAGCCTACAGAGTTCGAGATTCAAGAGATGGTAAACATATTGGTTTCAGGGGAAGCTTATTGATTAAATGGTTAACCATCTACATGCACCACTTAAGAGGAAGTGTTTACAAGTTGCTTATCTACAAAAGACCCATATTAGATGATTACAAAAACGGGAAGAAGACTACAAGAAATATGATTTGCAGTTTATTATGTGTGGTGGCATGTTCAAGAAGATCTTAAGTCAAGGGGAAGCTTTAAAGATTGTTTCATTCATGAAGATTGTTTTGTAATATCAAATAGGGGAAGATTGTTGGTGATCTCAGATTGTGATTACAATACTACATTATGCATAAAATAAAGAAAGATGAAACACAAGGACTTACTATGTGATAATTCAGTTAGCTTTCTTGTAAGTAGGTCTTGTGTAAACCCTTTATATAAAGGGTATTAGACATCTGGTATTAGCATCCAGAATTGTTAGAACTCTCCCAATAAGAGTCTAATAGTTAGTTAGTAGATAGTAATAGATGTATTATAGACATTTATGTATTAGTTAGTTTAGCTCGAATGATCATTTGATATTGGGGCAGTAGATTTATAATAGTAAAACCTTGTTTGATAACTTATTGTCCTTTATTATTCCGCTGCGTATATAAGTTATCTGTAAAACTAATCCTACATGGGCTAAACGATTCTCAACAAGCTAGAAAAGCTAAATCATATGGTTATGATTTTTAGCTATATTTAGTTAAGGGATCAAGAGATCAAATTGGATCTCAATACTCTTACTGTTATAATATAGAAGAGGATCCTAGAACATATAATGAAGCTATGCAATCTCGAGATGTTGCTTTCTGGAAAGAAGCAATAGATGATGAGATTGGTTTAATTATGGAAAATAATACATGAGTCTTGTCTGATTTACCACCATGTTGTAAACCTTTAGGTTGTAAATGGATCTTCAAAAGGAAGATGAAAGTAGATGGAACAATTGACAAGTTTAAAGCTCGATTGGTAATCCAAGGCTTTAGATAAAAGGAAGGGATCGATTACCTTGATACCTACGCACCAGTTGCTCGTATCACTACTATTAGATTGTTGTTAGCTTTAGCAGCTATTCACAATCTAGTGATCCATCAAATGGATGTCAAAACAACATTTTTAAATGGTGATTTGGAAGAAGAAGTGTATATGAAGCAACAAAAAAGATTTGTTATGCCTGGTAATGAGCATAAGGTATGTAAGCTAATTAAGTCATTATATGGGCTGGAAGCAGCACCTAAGCAGTGGCATCAAAAGTTTGATGATGTTGTATTATCTAGTGGTTTTGTCCTAAACCAATATGACAAATGTGTATATAGCAAATTTGATGGATCCGGTAAAGGTGTTATAATTTGTCTATATGTTGATGACATGTTGATATTTGGCACTGACCAAAATCAAGTTGATAAAACTAAAAAGTTTGTGTCATCAAAGTTTTTCATAAAGGATATGGGAGAAGCAGACGTTATTCTTGGTATTAAGATTTAACGTGAGAATAAAGGGATTATAATTACACAATCTCACTACATTGAGAAAATACTCAAGAAATTCAATCGTGAAGATTATTCTATGGTAAGTACTCCCATGGATCCGGTAGAAAAGATTATGCTAAATACAAGTAAACCTGTGGATCGGCTCGAATACTCAAGAGCCATTGGTTATTTGATGTATGCTATGACGAGCACTAGACCTGGTTTGCTTATGCAGTTGGTAAATTGAGCAGATTTACTAGTAATCCTAGTAGACATCATTGGCATGCAATAACAAGGGTATTCAAGTACTTGAAGGGTACTATGAATTATGGTTTATCATATGTTGGATATTGATGTGTTGTTGTGTGGTGTTTATTTATGATAGTTCAAGTTATAAATTTATATTTTGACGACTTAACCAAAAACATCACTTTAAAGGGCAGTGTACCCGCTCGGTGGTAGATTCGTGGTAAGTAGGGTGTCGAAAACTTAAAGCGAGGTTAAATCTCTTAATTTATTTTATGGCATGAAGAGGCTTTATATAAGTATACAATAAAGCTGGCAATAAGGCCTTAGTAGTTGGGCTTAAACCTTGGGTTTAATACCCGTCCCATTACCGAATGTTATACATTAACTACTTAACTACGAGCAACAATAAACGGTAAAATACACGGGGTGACCGAGTCTTTTTCTAATATCTAACAATCTCCCCCTAAGGGAGGTCACCCCAGAAAATACTAAATTAAGCTCTGTAATGTTGATCATGTGTTCAGCTCGTAGTCTTTGATTCTTCATGCATTGATTTCTTTGTACATAATGTAGTGATCTTTGAACTTAGTTCCTTTGACTTGTGTGATCTTTGAGCTTTCTTTGAGATCATCAGCCACTGTAATCTGCTTAATTACTTGTTGTGGTATTGACAGTCCATGTATTATTGTGTCCTTCAAACCGGGCATGCTTTTACATGTTTTGGATCATGATAGTACGCATCAGAGTTGCGGAAGCTGTGTTGTAGGTCTTTCAGTTATCATGATGTCTTTGATTAGGAATATTAAGTGTGAGCATGGGGTTGTGAATTGACATGTCTCTTGCCATCAGCTGCTACCGTCAGGATTTCCTGCAAGTATATGTTAGTAATAAACAAACAAAAGTGTCTTTGTTCACTTTCGTTGAATAAGGTTGCAAGAACCACGGTTCCCCGTTAATCAGTATAAATACTGCCTGTGATCAGGTAGAATTCCAAAGAATCTCCTTGACAGGGTTTCGCAGCTGCGCTAGCCGTTCTCAAACCGGAGCGTCTCAAAGTAGACAAAGCACGGAGTGAGTGAACCAGTGAATTAAAATCCACTGATTAATGAAAAATTGATTTGAAAGTCAATCGCGTGTCACTCAGAAAAGAGTTTTTGTGACACATCGACGGTTTTATATCATAAAATCAAATTTCATCAGAAACACATTTGTTTTGAAAAGGTATACTCAGATCACTATGCTCGAAAATCAGTTGTTGAGCACATCGAAAGGTTTTTCAAAAATTATTCGTCAATTCACTGCCTGGAACAAGTTTGATTCATAAAGAATCGCACCATCGTTGCTTTCCATTTGTCACAAGTTTGATCCATAGTGGATCTCACATGTCACCTACCAAGAGCTTGTTTGATGTTGGCTCTAGAAGGATTTCCATCTTCATTGTGAGTACTTTCGTATCACTCGGATGTTCTGGCAATACCTCGAGGATAATGCGTAGGACTCTTAGAATCTTTACTTGTTGTCACAGTGTGTGATAAACAAGCATAGTTTGTATTAGTGTCCTAACGAGATTTATGGATGATCTCATGGCTCTAGACTCAATCGTGCACATTTGGTTTTTAGTAGTCGGAGGCTGGAGCAGAGTGCCACCTTTTCAATATCGTCTAACTCGGAGTGAGAGAGACGATAGAAATGCGTTGATCTCCGTGAGAAATGAAACAAGAATCCTTTGAGGGATCTTGAGTGGCTAGTAAGGGTTGTGCAGTGTATCACTGGGTCCATGATACTTGTCTTCAATGTCAGCAATCAACCATGTGATTCTGACAGCATATGTAGTGACCCAGTTTCTGCCTAATGTCAAAGGAGGGCTGCTTTCTTTTCACCCTTTATCTTAACATTTCTTTTTTATTCTTCAACCCCTTCAGTGCTTACCGAGACTTCATTACTAGTACCTTGTTGGGTGTGTTCCAGTACTAGCTCCATCTTAGTCCGCACTATTCCCTTATTCTCACATTACTCCTTTTGTAATCATACCTAAGGACTTTTTCACTTAAAACTAAAGTTTTGGGGAATTTTTGGTTTTTTTTTTTTCCCAGGGTACAACGCCATCCCCCACCAGCTCCCCAGCCAGGCCCCTCCCCCCCCCCCCCCCCCCCCACCCCTCCCCGCCGCCCCCCCCTCACTCCCCGGAGTATCAATGGAAACATGTAACCTACTCATACCCCTCTACCATTCCTCTCTACCAGTCCCGAATACCACACCGTATGCCATGGGTTGGCTCCTTTGGTACAGTTTACTTCGCCATAAAACTAATTAAAAAATCAATCAAGGTACTTGTGATATAGATATCAAAGCCATTGTACCTTGATTGTTTTAGAAACGCTCCCCCTCAACAAGTGCGTCGGTAATCAAAAAAGTTTGGCACAAGGAGGGAGGAGTACATGCCTGAGTCTTAATAGATCACATTTTTATCAGATTTAATATTTAAATCACATTCTCTCCCTGATCAAATTTTCAAACCCTTTGAGATATTAGGATCTCAATTGATTTAAATATGTTAGAAAAATTTAGGAGAAAATGTGGTCTGATTAAATACAATCCGATATTAAAACCTATATAAGCTCCCCCTCAATTAATGAGGGATTCTGTTAGTGTCAGTTATGATAATTTTATAAATGATTTAGAGTTTAACGAGAAACTCATGAAAAATTCATAAAAACTCGACACTAACATTATAACCACTCAAATAAATTAATGTACAAAGTCTACAATATAATACACATGATATTGACCTTTTAATTGAATGATGATATCATTTCGTTCTCTAAAGAAGTCTATAGTCAATATCACAAACACGTCCACCAACAAAGCATTCCAGATTCTGGTAGATCCTTCTCGTCTTCAATCGCCTTTCAATTGCCTCTATGAACTCTTTGCTCCTTGTCATGTCCTTCTCAGTCCTGAATCACGTATTCATACCCAGATTGAGCCGCTTGACCTTAAATTCTTTGACTCTGTAATCCAGTGCTTCCAAAATGCGTATCAACGTTCCATCACTGAACTTGTATATTTCGTTGAACCGTATGATCTTTCGTTTATTGTTGTTGACCGGGAATACTTCTACTCGAGGAGACTCAATGATGGTATAATCATGCTTGAACTCATAGCCTGTAGCATCCCATCCTGGTTTAGTGAGGTTCAACTGTGTCTGGTAGCTTTCAATGCCTAGTTGAAAGTCTTCAACCCGCTGTCGAATCACTAAGTTTCGGGTCTATAGTTTTACAACAGTAGATAGCATCCGTTTGTATGAACTAGGAAGATGATCTAGATGACCTTGCAGAAGAAGCAGATTCAGATCTTCAAAGTCACTGGGATACAAGTTCTTGAAATCTTTCGCAGCAATTGTGTGTTCTTGGAAATCAGCTCTTCGAAGGACAATTTTGCTCAAGTAGTCATACCCGTATCTTGAGTAGGCTTTGACCTTGATGACACTGAGAATCCGCATGTGTGTTCTGACTTCTTTACGACACGATGGAGAGTCATGTCGGTCAATATAGAACTTCTATCGATTAAACCACCAGTGGGAGATGCCATATGTTGCACTAATGTCATAGGTACACACATCATCAATACATATGTGCTCCGGCACTAGCAGTTCAAGACCGAAGTCGGGATACCTAGCAGCCTTCATCTTGGAAATTGATAGTGCGGGACTGCTTCCCTTGCTACCATATCTTAATCACTCCAAGTCTTTATTGAAGAAGAATTGTGTTTAAATAGTAACATGACCTGGAGGACCACCAAGAGGCAGTGGTCGGTTGACATCGACTCTGACTTGAGCTCCTTCTGGATTTGTCTAGTCAACCTGATCTGTGAGCATCTTGTGATACTCCTCTATCTGGAACTGAAGGTGAATGACATCTGAGTAGAATGCTTTAACAATTTCATAAGCCCGCCCTTCAAAATCTGCTTGTGTAAGCTTGGTCTTGTTTACTTGTCGGCAGTACCATTTCATGAAAGTCGTCATGTCTCCAGTCTTAGCAAGTAATGAGTTCTCAAAAGGGGTTTCAAAAGTTGAAACCAACACAGAAGCTGTGGTTCTCTACATTGCCAATTGGAAAAGACGGGCTGACCAAGCAGGTTCAAGTGTCGTGGTCTTTCCTACTTATGGTAGTGGTTTCCACCAGTCTTTTCGTGAGTCAGCTTTTGGTAGGTGATCATTCCCGAAGTCTTCATCATCAGACAAATGTACCTGCTTGTCGGGGATGGAATCATCTTGTATCAGAGAATCCGTAGGAGATAAATCTTGAGCTGCCATATAATCAGTTGACTCGAATCTAGTGTCAGATGTAGTCCAAGCCATTGATTGATGTGTGGAGACCGCAGGCTTGGACGAGCTTAGAGCCTTACTGCCTGTTTGCTGAGCAGATCCTGATGCACCAGTAGATGGAGGAGGAGGAGGTAGTAGCAACTGAGAGGATCCTGATGTTACTGAAATACCTGGAGCACCAGATGCACCTGCTGGAGGAGGTGGAGGTGGAGGTGGTGGCAGAGAAGGTGGAGACCCAGAAGGAGTTCTTAGAGCTGCACGCTTCTTTCTTTTCTTCTTGCGAGCTTCCTCCTGATCAGCTAGATGTTGATTTGAATAATCCAGCTCCAATGACTTCTACAGAGCCTCATATAAGTCATTATGAGCCTCATAAGCCTTATAGGAGTTGTCTTCAAACATCCGTTGTTGAAGTATTTCCTTCATATCAACTATGGGCAGATTCCTGAAGCGAGCTTGAAGTGGAGCTTGCATTGCCCAGTCTACTGCATCAGTGACTATCTCATCAACTGCTTGGCTCACCTTGTGGGGAATGTTGAGATTCTCTAAGTTGTACAGCTGGGTACCTTGTTTGTCCAACCTTTCCTCCAAGGCTAAGTTGTTTTATATTAGATCCGCCATATGTTGTTCCAGCTCACCTATGCGACTTACTAGGATCGGATCTGCGGTGCTTTGTTATGGTTGAGGAGGTGGTGGAAGAGATGTTGTTATTGTGATTATAGGTTATTGATGTTGGTGTTGGTAGTGGAGAGTCGGATTGCATCGTCGTGAGATCAATACCCGGAGTGGTCATTCGGGGAACCGAGGAAGTGTCTTGATGAATGGGGACTGAAACCATTGACTGAACCTCTGTTTTAGCATTCCTTTTTCCTGATTCTTCTTTATGTGGCTTCTCCATGAAAAACTGATCAGTGAAGCTGAGATCTTTTTCAAGGTTTTGCAGAGAAGAAAAGGTTCCCGTGGAGCTAGCAGGTTCTTCTAGAATCACCTGATCTTCAGATGGCAGTTTGAGGTTCTCCTGAACATTTGGGTAAGCAGTTATGGTAAACTCATCATCCATTTGCTCTGGTTTTTGCTGAGATGAAGCATCAGTGGCCTCTAAGTCCACGTGTTCACGGTTTGGTCCAGCATGAACCCCATGACTTGGTTGAGGTTGAGACTCTGCAACATCACCAGTGTTTGATCCAGCTTGGCCTTCATCTTGTATACCAGGGTTTGGTCCAGCCTGGCCTTCATCTTGATCTCCAGTATTGATCACAGGCACTTCCTCATCTGATTCCGTTTCACTATCAGTTAGAGCTATCTCAGTATCTAAGGAAGGTGAGTCAGCATGTCCAGTGGGCATAGGAGGGCACCTTTGAAAGATAAATTGATCTACAGGGCTCTTATTCGTTAGAGTCTGAAGGGTGAGTAGATCATGAGCAGCTTGTTCATCAACTACTTTCTCTTTCCCCTTTCCTTGTACCTCTAGAAGCGGTTGATATTTCCCAGAGTCAGGCTCCCTCAATACCATCGGACGAGCTGGTCCCTGAGTTTGTTCTGCTTGTTCCTTTAAACTTAGTTCCAGGGCCCGTTGAAGATCAGCTTCTTCATCAGTATGGGCAGGATCCTCAATAGGAATACCTTCATCACTGCGCTCATCAACCAACTTAAGTGGACTTTTCGGCTTGCGTCTTTTTCCCACTAGTCCACCCTTTGATTTTTTTGCTGGTGAGGGTTCATCAAGAGAAAAGGGGGGGGGGAAAAACTTTCCTTGACAGTTTTTTGTTTCTTTTGATAACAGCTTTAGTTGGATTGAGTAGTGCTGGTTTGGGTTTAGGTGGTTGAGTAGCAGTGGGCTTTGGTGCTTTGTCACCAGTGGGTTTAGTAACCTTAGTTACCTTGGGTTTAGTGACCTTGGTAGCATCAGAAGACTGTTTTGCTCCTCCTTCCTCGGCCTTGCCACGTTCTGCATCCAGAAATTGTTGATACTTGGCAACATACTCGTGGTAGTTGATCAGTTCAATAATTTTGCAATTTAAACCCTACGAAAGCAAATCTAATTTTTCTAGGTTCTAAATGTTAAAAGAAAATTTTCTAAAAAAGAATTGTATTTTTTTTGACTTTTTTATAATTTTTTATGAATTAAAAACAATTTTAAGGAAAATTAAATATAAAAAATACTAAACGTTTTATAAAAATTATGAAAAGTAGCTTGAATAGTGTAGGATCTAAGAAAAATAAGCTCGTGAAAACAGTTTATCGAATAAGCTGTGAAATAAGCCAAAACAGGCTTATAAGCTTAATGGGCTAGAAAGGTAATAAAAGAATAATAAGTGCAAGGAATGACGGATGAGCTAATGTAGCACAATGGTTGAGTGTGCTGGGTTAAAACACTTGGTTGATGGTGGTAGAGGTCCCGGGTTTGAGTCTTGCTCACTCGGGGTTTCCCACTATCCCAAGTGTTTTTATTTTTACCATTTTTTACAACTTTAGAAAACACTTAAAATAAGCAACTTTTGCAAAACAACTATTTTTATAAACCACAAATAAGCTCTAGAATAAGCTAAAAAGGTTGACAGTTTGCTTTACTTAACTAACAAGCTTAAATGGCTAACTGTTTTGATCTTTGAGCAAAATAGAAGCAACCTAAAAGACAAATAAAGCTATAACAGATACCTAACTATCCCTAATAAGCATAAATGATCAAAAATAAGCAACTATATTAAGCTAAATAAGGCAGGATGCTTAAAAAGCTAAAACACTTAGAATTTTTAAGCTAAATGACAAATAAGCTCAAATAAGCTCTACTCTAAAGGAAATAAGCTAACATTGACTTAGACCAACCTAATAAGCTATAATAACCCTAAATAAGTTAGGAAAATAAGCAAATAAGCCAAATGGCACAAAACAGCAGGTAAAAAAATCAAGGGGGCACTTTTGAGCTTAAAATAAGCTTAAAGATGGAACCTTATGGCTTAAAGAGTTATACCATGAAAAAGACTCTAACAATAAGATACAATAATTCATTATCAAAAAGGAAATTTGGAACATAAATAGCTCTTAAAAGCTTAATGATATGTTGTTTGTCATTCTCAACTGTAGGAAATTGTTTTTCTAATTTACAAAAACACTACTTTTAAGCTTAAAAATAAGCAAACAATCATAACATTATGAACTTAAAACCTACAAACAGATTGAGATTTGAATACATAGGACACATAACAACAATCAAAAAGCATTTTGAAACACTAAATAAGCCACAATGAGCATTTGAAAAAGCATTTTCTTAAATTTTCAACACTTAGCACTTTTTTTGACAGATTTGGTAAAAACTCAAAACAAACTTGCAGGTTTTTAGAGCTTTGATTCTATCATTTTTAACACATTTATGAACACAAAAACAACTCAAAAACACAATAAGCTAAAGCACAATCTAATAAACAACTAAAATAAGCTACCACTTAACAGATTCAAACAATGAATTCTTAAAACCTTGTTTTTGAGATTTAACATTTAAAAACTTAAATCAAATGACCTTTATTGACTACTTTTAATAACTAAATCTAAACTCGACTCAAAAAGCATAAAGTAAGTTTTTGACCTCATGTCAACCTCATAAACAGGTTAAACCAAACACACCTTTAAAACAGTTTTTAGTCTTTTAAATTGTGTAAAAGCTATTTAAGCTAAAACTCTGTAAAGACCCAGATGATAAACAGTTTATAAACAAACTTAATGATCAATTATACAATCAAATAACCAGAATAAGAAGGCAAGACACTATGCTACTATTTTTGTTTTTTTTTACTGATTTAAGAACAAATTATAGAAAAACTAAAGATTTAAAAATAATCATTAAGGCACCTATTAACAATAAGACAAACTATAATAAAGCATAAGCAATGTACACTAACAGGATATAAGCAGTACTAATAAGCAGTTTAAGCAATTATGCAGCAGTTTAGCTAATTATTTAAAATGGACAACAAGGAAAACTGAAATTAAAAAGAGAAGTGTACCTTACACCTCAGCTAAACAGAGGTGAGAGCCACAATTAGAGCTTTCCAAAGCAGCTTAAGCTTATAGCTTAAGCTTATTATCAAATCCTAGTCTAATCCTATAGCTTGACCCTCAAGCACTATTACCCACTTGGATTCTATAAGCAGCCATCCAATTCCATTTAGAATCCAAGTAATGAGTTTTTAGAAGTTTATGAATAGTTTGAGAGCTTATGGAATAGTTTCAGAGCTTATTTAACCATATTAAAGCACAAAAGTAAATTTATGAAAACACGAGCACAATAAGAAAAACTTAAAATATTTTAATAAAGAGCTGATTACAAAGGTGAAATGAAATTACAATAAGCTAAAACATTACTTGAAAGAAAATTACATATTAAAAGCTAATTTATAATAAGCTACTCAAAACTACTCCTAGATATCTCTTGTGAGTGAAGAGATGCCTGTATTTATAGCTGGAGAAGGAAGTTTCTAGGCCCTCAAGTCTGTTAGACGCTCCCCTTCATCCACACCCTTCATTCCTTGCAATCATTGGCTCTTCAATCTTCACCGTTGGATTATTAAGTGAGCACACGGATTGCCAGCGTGGCAATCCTTGTGTCAGAGGCTTTGTGCTTCTTTTCCATTGTTTTTAGTGCAATTTCCATCATATGAGTGTGTTACTTTGAAGCACGCGTGTCATTCCTTGAGTTAACTTGACCAATAGAAAGCCTTGGTGACGTTTTTGATGCTGAGGTGGAGCTTGGCACTTGGAATCTTCATTTGGCCATGTCAATTTCATTTTACCCTTTGTTTTTGAGGATGGGTTAAACGGAGAAGACGATGAACAGTAACAAACGGTATTTCCCGTGCTTCATTTCTTTTCTCTTTACACCATTGTTTGACCTAGGGATTTGGGCCCGGGTAAAAAGGATTGGGCCATGGTATATCTTTTGGGATCGAGTTATACTTAAGAAGATAACAACCGTTATCCTTTTATATAAAAAGGACTAACGGTGTTAGTCATTCAAGGACCATTTATGAATTTTGTTTAACAATGAGGGCTAATTGGGTATTTTGAGAATTTTGTCTTTTGTGAGTTGACCAATGGTTGACCAAGGGTTGACTTTTGATGACCTTTTGCTAGAAACTTCCGGCTCTTGTGCACTCTATCCGTTCCCGTGTTCGTGTTTGTCCGGTTTTGACCGTTTTCTTGTGATTTTTGCACTATCCGTACCTACACATTCACAAACAACAAAATACACAAATACAAGCATATTTTTGCACATTTTGATCATTTAAGGGCCATTTTTGGTATAATAAAGATATGTGATTTCTCACATATCAAAATTCCCCAAACTAAGTGATTGTCGTGTCCTCACGCAATATTATATGCTCTAAAACCAAATACCTCAAAACCTCCCCAAACTAATCCTTTAAGAAGTAGTAAAGTCTTTTGTGGGGAGAATTAAGAAATCACAAGCTTTAAAACACCCTATTTTCCCATTTTTCAAAACTTTTTCCATTTTTTTTATTTTTTTTTATTTTTTTTAGCAACTACCTAGAATATTCTGACTTTCGTTATTTCCATAACTGTTAGGGATCATAGAACAAGATGCATTTCGATCCGAGAATGCCCCTAAAAGGATAAATTTATCGTCCCCGACTTTTTACTTGCTCCAAACCAAGCTTAAAACGAAATCACCGCTAAATATCAGTTAAGATGCTAACACTACTCATATTTGCAACTTGTGAACTTTTCACTCCCGACAATTATTATATCTTAGGTGAATGTGCTATTTTGAATTTCAACCGTGGATCAACGTTTTTGCAAAATACTATGCTTCACGTTCCACCCGAGAATAATGAGTTTGAAGGCGAGATCATCCCATGTAGCGACTTTCGTCTCGGCACATCCCAACCTTGCGGCTAAGTGACCAGGCTTTTGACACCCCACAGAGACTAGTATCGGGACTCACAGACCTTAGGTTTCAAAAACTCTCAGGTTTCCCGTATATAAAAACTTAAAATAGAATAGTCAAAGTTCAAAAGCATATTTGAATTTAACAAAAAGAGATCTATTTATTAATTCAAACTTAAACATAACATTTATGCAATTGTAACCCTCGACCTTTTAGAAGGCTGCAACATCGGTTGTGAGCCGGCAAGATGCAACAAACTTTTATCAGTCTCGGATTTTTATTCTTACTATGGGCTTTCTTTAGAAGACTACCACATCGGTTGTGAGCCGGCAAGAGGTAGTAAACTTTTATCAGCCCATAGTTTTTATTATTATTATTATTATATATATATATTTTAATTTTCATCATTTCATTCATTTTTTTATTATATTTTTTAAGATATATAAAGAAGACTTCTTTTTGAAAAATTCAAGTATAAATTTAAATTAAGACTAAAATTTTTGCTATATACTATATAAAAATTGTTGATTTAAGTTTAATCTCTAAAAACAGCACGTATTATTAATCCGGTTAAGAGCTTATGGGAGAAAAAGCCACAAATTACATACATGAGCTCTTAAGATTTCCAAATAATCCTTGTTTAGCATCCAACTCATACTTAACTCTATCATTTTTCGTTCTTCGCGAATTTCCGCGAATGCTTAGCCTAAAAGTTAAGGAACAAGCTAGAGCTCAACACGCTCGATCAGGTCAAAATTTATTCTTATTCTACCAAGTAGGAAAGTCAAAATTATGACAAAACATATTTTATTTTTGAAATTTTTGAAATTTTTTCATATTTTTTAAAAATTTTTGTGGGAAAACGGGGTACGTGAGAACAACGGGCAAAGGTAGGTAAGATCATATCGAAGATATACTACCCCATAGTAAATTAAACATTGCCCTCAATGTTTCTTAGCCTAAGACTTAAAAACCCCATACTAGAACTCAAAAAGTCGAATGCATAATCTAAGCATGAAGAAAATTATCCAACAACTCTCTACAGCCGTCTATCCCAAGTATGCTAAAAAGATAAAACATGTTATTCCGATAATAATCTATTATTAATATCGTATTTTCCCCACACTAAATACAAGCCAAAAGGATACAAAAGATCGCCAGTGGCACCCGGCGCCACTTACCACCCCAACCACCGAACACGAGCACCCTATCTTCAGGAAACAAGTATTTGGGCTGAACTCCCTCGCCATACACATCACAAGCACAAACAACTAAGGTGTTATACGGCGAAGAGGTACAAGGCCTCCTCACAATCACATTAGAAATAAGAAAGAAAAATAGACGGATAAGATGGGGTTGCGCCCCTCCCACCGCACCAGACACGTCTCCATTTTTTCGGTATTTAAACCTCCCCATACTCACCTACGAGTATAACTTAGCCCTCGACCCCTCACCGTACCCAACCACGATTCTATACCTTCACCCCGTCTTGAGAGCAAAGTGTGGAGATCCTGGACTACCTTGGGTGGTAAGTCCCCTCCGAAATAATGCTTCACACGATGACCATTCACCTTAAAGTTTGGACCATCGGGTTGAGATAACTCGATGGTTCCGTATGGAAAAACTTTGGTGATGGTAAAAGGTCCCGACCAACGAGTTTTAAGCTTTCCAGAGAATATCTTTAAACGAGAGTTGAAGAGTAAAACTCGATCACCAACATTGAAAATGCGGTTTTTGATCTTTGAGTCATGAAGCTTCTTCGTCCTCTCTTTATATATCAAACAATTCTCGTATGCTTGATCTCGAAGCTCATTAAGTTCATTAAGTTGAAGCTTCCGATGATCACCCGCGGTTTTAAGATCGAAGTTAGCATGTTTCAAAGCTCAATATGCTTTATGCTATAACTCAATAGGTAAATGGCAAGACTTCCCGTACACTAGTTTGTAAGGTGTACAACCGATTGGTGTCTTAAAAGCGGTACAAAATGCCCATAAAGCGTCATCTAGTTTGTCGGACCACGAGGCATGGTTTTCTCCAACCGTCCTTTCTAGAATACGTTTCAAATCGCGGTTAGACACCTCCACTTGACTGCTCGTTTGAGGGTGACAAGTGGTAGCTAAACGATGAGTGACCCCATACTTAGACATTACTTTAGCAAATTGATCATTACAAAAATGGGTCCCACGATCGCTTATAATAGCTCTAGGTATTCCGAATCGGGCAAAAAGAGATTTTAAAAACTTAACTACAGCTAGAGCAACATTTGTGGGGAGCGCCTTTACTTCCACCCACTTCAAAAGATAATCAACCGCAAAGAGTATGTATTTATTCCCATGTGAAGACGGAAATGGTCCTATAAAATCGATACCCCATACATCGAAGATTTCACAACTTGAATAGCGTTTTGAGGCATCTCATATCTTTGTGAAATTTTGCCTTGTATTTGACACGTATCACAAAATTTGATCATTGTATGGGCATCTCGATATATGGTCGGCCAAAAGAAACGAGCATCAAATACTTTTCGAGCGGTGAGATTGGCACTATGATGGCCCCCGGTGGGTCCTTCATTACAAGCTTTGAGGATATCATTAGCTTCTTGCCCATGCACGCACCGTCGAATGATTTGATCCGCACAAATACAAAAAAGATAGGGATCGTACCAGAAATAATGTTTAACGTCCTTGAAAAATTTCTTCTTTTGTTGAGTCATCATTCCTTTGATGATAAAATTCCCCGCATGGAAATTTGCATAGTCCGCAAACCATGGGGTACTCTCACTAGTTAACGCACCAAGAGTTTCTAAAGGAAAATGTTCATTTATGTCTTTGTTTTCTAACACATCCTTATGAGGATTCTCAAGTCTCGATAAATGATCAGCCGCGAGGTTCTCACTTTCTTTTTTATCACGGATGGTGATATCAAATTCTTATAGGAGAAGAACCCACCGGAGCAACCTTGGCTTAGCATCTTGTTTATTCATAAGGTACTTTAAAGCCGAGTGATCCGTATACACTATGCTTTTAGATAAGACAAGATATGGCCAAAACTTTTCAAAAGCATACACAACGGCAAGCATTTCTTTTTCCGTGGTAGTGTAATGAATTTGAGCCTCTATCATTGTCTTACTAGCATAATGTATAGGCTGAAAGTGTTTCATCTTTCGTTGTCCTAAAACCGCACCAATTGCGAAATCACTTGCATCACACATGAGTTCGAAAGGTAGGTTCCAATCCGGGTTAACTAAGATTGGAGCTTCGGTAAGCTTCTTTTTAAGAGTCTGAAAATCATCAATACAATCCTTAAAAAACACAAATGGTGTTTCCTTCTCAAGAAGGTGAGTCATTGGTCTAGCTATTTTGGAAAAGTCTTGAATAAAACGTTGGTAAAAACCTGCATGACCTAGGAAACTCCTAACACCTTTTACGGTAGTTGGGTGAGGTAGCTTAGCGATAACATCGACTTTAGCACGATCGACCTCAATTCCCGACTTTGAAATTTTATGTCCTAACACAATTCCTTCTCTACACATAGAGTGGCACTTCTCCCAATTAAGAACTAAATTCGTGTCTTCACATCGTTTTAGCATCTTTTCTAAATTGGAGAGGCACAAATCAAAACTATCCCTAAAAACCAAGAAATCATCCATAAACACTTCCATAGTCTTTTTGATCATATCATGGAATATGGCCATCATACACCGTTGGAAAGTACCAAGAGCATTACACAAGCCAAATGGCATGCGACGGTACGCGAAAGTTCCATACGGGCATGTGAAAGTAGTTTTCTCCTGGTCTTGGGGATCTATTGGTATTTGGAAATACCTCCTCGAAATACATTTGACTTCAATAAAATCTTTACCGGTAATCTTTCTTCTTTTGATCCATAAACAGGCAATGGAAATATGTCTTTATGAGTTGCTTCATTTAACTTCCTTAGTCGTTACAATACTCTCCCACTGGTAACTAAAGTGTCAGAATTATTCATTTTTCTTCTTTAGCACAACGGTTTATTCCATCTCTTCTTTGGGAACACAATGCATGGACTAACCCTATGGGCTGTCAGAGATTGGGGTAAATATACCGGGCATCAAGAAGTTTTAGCACTCCTTTTTTATTACCTCATGAATTTGGTTTAACCCGTCTTGGCTTTAACGAGGTTTGTAATCATCCTCCATCAAGATTTTGTGTGTACAAAAACGAGGGTCGATACCCTTGATGTCGGTGATTTTCCAAGCAATGGCCCATTTATGAGATTTGAGCACCTTTAAGAGAGCCT
This sequence comes from Tanacetum coccineum, assembly GCA_026074375.1. Taxonomy (NCBI): domain Eukaryota; kingdom Viridiplantae; phylum Streptophyta; class Magnoliopsida; order Asterales; family Asteraceae; genus Tanacetum; species Tanacetum coccineum. Next base: position 16,359 of record BQNB010113889.1, read on the forward strand.
GTCACACCCCCAGACGGGGCCTGGACGGAACACGTGTCCGGAGGCGTGACTTGATTGATCATCTCAAGTACAAAGCCTAAAGAACGACCTCTAAGGGTACGTTTTGAAAATAAAACCGTTGCATAGATTAAAAAAATAATAATAATGAGTTTTACATCAATTAAATCAAAAGATTCAAGTTTAAAATGCGGAAAGCTTAAATAGTTCAAACAACGGTATTTAAAACATAGTTAAATTCTTGGGAAACTGGTTGTAGGCATATGACTCCATATTAGTCAATCAACAGCTTCCTGCTAAGCACCTGAGGGAAAAACATGCTTTAAATCGGTCAACAAATTATAGTTGAGTTGAATTCATTAGGTTTAGTTTCAAACGTTATTACAGTGGACCACAGTTTTATCAAACGTATGCGACAGTTTAACAAATACAACTTCACATAAAAAGTATTTACGTTTGCGCTTAAGCTCAGGACACTGAAGCTATTGTGTATGTTAGCATGTACATTGATTTATAAGTAATTGTGTAGCCCTTCCAGGTGTCCGACCAGACAACCTTAACCAGTACGACATGACATATATCAGTTTATCGGGCGCCCAGTGGGTAGTGAGCGGCTTCGCACTCCGGATAGGGATAATTAGTCCCAATAGATCTATTTACTCATTCGCGCTCCCTCGACCGGTCCTCCAGTCAAGAGATTGACAGTTCATGATAGTTCGGGCAGTAGTGGTCTAACAGCTACTTAGGCAACACGTAAACAGGGAAAATCTCACGTAAAGTACTTGTGTCCAATTTTAAAAGCAAGCAATGTTTCTCACCCCAAGTTATAAAACATTTATTTAAAACGAGTAAAAGAGTGGGGCTATGAACTCACCTTGATGATAAGGTAAAGAGTATACGTCAAAAGTATGGTTACTTGGAATGAACGGCGGTACACGGGTATGACCTAAAAGAATATGGGTTTCGATTTAGACTCGGAAGGTTATCGTACTATATTGATGCATGCACGTTCATTGTCATTTTTAGTAAACGTTAGTTGTATATTTAAAAACGTTAGTGATCGAGTTTTACGAAACGTACATATATAATATTATATTACTTATATAGATATTATATTTGTTATTGTTAATACATAAATAAACTTGTCATTTATCATTTAATATTTCCAAATAGTTAGGTAATTTAATCGAAGTATTTTATCGTTTATGTTTTTCCAAATAGTTTCTAAGTATAAAGATTTTTACAAAATTTCGGCATGACCCGTTCGTGTTTACACGTTTTCCAAAGTCGTAGACTTTAATTTAATACCACTTTCAAATCACTTTCCATATTTACAATTTACTCGTCATCAAATCCATTATTAATCGTAACGTTCGACGTCTAAAAATAATTAAACGTTAAAAACTAGTCTAAAAAGCGTACACTATTAAATAAGTCACTCACGAACTTATCCAATAAACTACACCGTAGCTTGTATGCTTTGGCGTTTTGCATATATGTTGGGCTTTGGCCCGTTACGTCCGAAAATGTAGTTTTACTTATCCATTTAATTCGATAAGCAAAATATTGTGTAATAAATACGTGACCTCAAGATAAGCTATTAAATAAGCTCACAATAAGTCAAGTATAATAAGCCAAACCATATGATGCTCAAGTATGTGAATGTGATTGGGTCTTGTATATGTGGAACTTTAGCTTTAAGCTTAATAAACTAATTCGAGCTTATTTATTAAGCCGAATAAGTTTATCATTTGTCCTTTTACAAAAAGCTAGAAAATAAGCTAACAAAATATATGTCAAAACAAAATAAGTTAAACAATAAATATTTTTTTATTTCTTTGTTGTGCCGAAATATATATATAAGCCCTAATAAGCTCCAATAAAGTAATTAAGCTTTCCAACAAGCTTGTTAAAATAATGTCAAAACAAAAATGAACTATAGCATATCATTTTTATTACACAAAAATAACCACGATCACAAAACTAAGATTTCCTTATATTTATCTTTGTATGGTTCGAAATATATGAACACCCTTTTAGGATTTATGTAGTTTTTAAACCTTTGTTTTTACAAAATATATTGTACAACTAGTATGTATGCACATAAGGAGTATAAATGTTACATGTTGTATTGTGTATTTGAGCCTTACAAAATTAGAAGATTTAGGTGATGAACAAAGATTTATAACAACCCAAATGTTGTTTAACAAGTACCCGGATGATACAAATGATCAAACCTTCAATAAATCTTCAAGTGTTTTTGGTTAAAGATGAAAAATAAATGGATTTGTATATATCTTGGGTTTTTCGTGGGGTTTAGGATGAACAAGAGAGAAAAGTGAGCTAATAATGTAAAGTGCTTTGTGTGTATGGAATGAACAAATGAAAGAACAAGTTATATAAATCCACGAAGTTTATACTTCACACACTCAAGGTGTGTGTGTGTGTACCGAAAATGAAGACAAAAATGGGATGGGGGGACCAAAATGATCTTCCAATGGGAAACAAGCTAGTAGAGAACATGTGATTTGGTCTTGTCCCATTCCAATTTGAAATTCAAAACTTGTACACCAAGTTCTTTTGGTGTTGGTGCACCGAAATATGCAAGAGAGTGGGGGGACCATTTCATTTTTATAATACTTGATGCTAGTGCTCCCAAAATGATTTAATTTCCAAGCCTTGAATGCTTAAGCTTATAGTTTAGGTAAAACACGGATAACGCAAATAACGAAACGAGTAACGGTATCACTAAAAATTATGAAATTTTAAACATTGCTTAAAAACATAAAAAACGCGGAATATTGGCCACCAAATACTTACATCGTTTGGTTTTATGTGTCCCGGGTTCGGGCTCCCGGAGACGATCTCAGATAACATAAGAAACAACTTTCCGGTTAAAAAGGCAAAGCTAAACGAAACATTTAAGATTTCAAATTAATACTCGGGAACGGCTAACTTGTTGACGAGAAAAATCTCGGGTGTCACATTCTTTTCCCCGTTATAGATTGCTTTGTCCCCATCAAAGCTAGGAACGCTAACCTCTGCAGCGGGTGCAGAGTTGGTGAATAGGTGCGGGTATTTCTTTTGCATTTGGTCTTCACGCTCCCAAGGTGAACTCAGGACCTCTCCTGGAGTTCCACCGCACTTTGACAATCGGAATGTGACTCTGCTTCAGACGCTTGACCTCACGGTCCATAATCTCGACAGGTTCTTCAATGAAATTTAATTTGTCGTCGACTTGGATCTCATCCAATGGTATATCAAGCGGTTCATCAGCCATGCATTTCTTTAATTTCGAGACGTGAAACGTACTATGAACTCTATTCTTCATCTATGGTAGTTCTAGACGATAAGCAACTGTTCATACTATAGGCCACATGTATCTTAAAGGTCCAATATAACGAGGGTTCAACTTTCCCCGTTTGCCAAAACGTATCACTCCTTTCCAAGGCGATACTTTCAACATGACCTTATCTCCTACTTGATGGAACTCTAGAGGTTGTCTTCTGTCATCGGCAATAGCTCTTTTGATGATCACGGGCGGCTTGGATATGGCTCTTGATTTGAACTATTTTCTCGGTTGTCTCGTGGATGATCTCTGGGCCAGTGAGCTGACTGGTCTCATCTTCAGCCCAGCTGATGGGTGATACGACATTGCGCCCATACTCACGCCTCAAAGGTCACAGCCTTAATGCTGGTATGGTAACTGTTGTTATACGAAAATTCTACCAACGGTAAGTGTTTATCCCAACCTTTTCCAAAGTCGAGTACACAGGCACGTAACATATCCTCTAACGTCTGAATGGTTCTCTCACTCTGACCATCGGTCTCTGGATGGTAGGCTGTACTCATATCCAATCGAGTACCTAATGCTTTATGTAGAGACTTCCAAAAATGTGAAGTAAATTTTCCATCGCGATCAGAGATGATTGAAACCGGCACTCCATGCTTCGAGACTACTTCCTTCAAGTATTGTCTCGTCAATTTTTCTAACGTGTCATCCTCTCTCATAGGCAAGAAATGAGCAGATTTAGTGGAGTACGATCAAACGATTACCCATAAATCGTGTTCTTGCCCAGCCGCTTGTCCTCTGGCTAGTAGTTTAGTCACATAAAATATAAAGAAAAAATAAAAAAAGTCCTTGTTATGTTCTCCCATTTCTTTTTGGGATCTATGGTTGAACAAACAAAATACCAGATGGTTTATGATATTCTTTCTTAACTTGTGCATTCGTTAAAAACTTGCTGACATAAGTGGCAATCTCTGCTTTCATGTTAGGCCACCAATATAACTTCTTCAAGTCCTGGTACATCTTATCCGATCCAGGGTGGATGGAATACTTCGACTTATGCGACTCATGCATAATCAAGGCCCTCAACTCTCCGAAACACGGAATCCAACTTCCGTTTGCTCAAACATAAGTTCTTTTTTTTTGACGTCAGCGCGAGGAGGTTCTAACTGTTAATCATGCACGCAAGTCTTCGTGATGTAGTTCTCTTCTTTCTGGCTTCCGATTGAGAACTTAAAATTTGCTTTGGAAGGTTTAAACCCTATAGGTAAACCATGGGTTATATTACATGAATGGTCCTTGGGACTAACAGACTTAACAGCCTAAAGGATTGGGCTGTTAAGTGTTGTTTGGGCTTTTAGGCTTTTTTCTTGTATAAGTCTTGATAATATTGCTTAATGGGTTGACCCGGCCCATTAGATGGGTGCGGGTTGGCCCATTAAGTATTTCTTCATTTACGGCTCCGCCTTTGACTTTGACTTTGTCGGGGTTGACTTTGGTTGACTTAGACTTTTTGACTTTTGATTTGACTTTTCTTTCACGCTCTTTTCGTTTTCGTGCTCGGTTTTGTCGATTTGGCTTTGTTTTTGTCCTTTTCTCGGATATCCGTTTCCTGCACAATACAAATGCAAAACATACAAATACAATGTATTTTTTGTACGTTTTTTATCATTTTAGCTCGTTTTAATAGACAAATGGTATGTGTAATTAAGCGCACTACACAATTTTTTTTTCAACAGTTGAAACGCAGCCTTTGCCTTTTCTCCCCAATCAAACTTCACGCTTTTCTAAGCCAACTTCATCATAGGTCTAGCGATTTTTGAGAAACCTTCGATAAATCGTCGGTAGTAAACGGCCAAACCTAAAAAATGACGAATCTCGATGGGTGTCTTGGGTGATGCCCAATCCTTGATTGATCCAATCTTAGCAGGATCAACGTGAATGCCTTCACTATCAATCACGTGACCAAGAAATTGTACCTTCGACAGCCAAAACTCACACTTTGAAAACTTAGCATACAATTCTTCCTCCTTCAATAACTTCAAAATCAACTTAAGGTGTCTTTCGTGCTCCTTTTTGCTCTTGGAGTAAATCAAAATATCATCGATGAATACGATTACGAATCTATCCAGATACGATTTGCACACCCGATTCATCAAATCCATGAATACTACCGGTGCGTTAGTCAAGCCAAACAACATTACTTGGAATT
>BQNB010113890.1:2317-21856 GCA_026074375.1 Tanacetum coccineum
AACAAGATTTCTCTTGTTTTCGTAAATAAATGCACTGACACGTACACGTATTCATCTTTTGCATGGATATAAAGTAATCCATGCCCGGGGAAAAATAATTACCCGTTGTCAAGAACAGCCGTCTTTAAGACGACATGCGTTCCTCGGATTGAAAAGCGGGTTGCAGCCTGAAGTAACTGCAAGCCATTTTGTAATTCCAAATGACTTAAAATATAAGGTCGGGTCTACTGGTAGTAAGGTACATTAGGGAGCCAACCATTCCTCTAAATCGAGTTTGATAAACTGGAATCCCTTTGAGATCCTCATCCAGTTTCAATCGATCCACCATTGGTGTTTCGACAGGGTCTGTAAGATCCATTCCATATTTCTTTAAGATTTCAGAGCATATTTTGCTTGGTTAATAAAGATGCCTCCGGGACTTTGAGAAACTTGTAGTCCTAAGAAAAATGACATTTGTCGCATCATCGACATCTGAAATTTGGAGCTCATCTCTTTGGAAAATATGTAACACGCATTATGATCAGTTGAGGCAAAAATGATGTCATCTATGTATATTTGAACTAGTAGAATATGTTTGCCTGATTTGCGTGTGAATAACATTGGATCTACGGCACCCTTGAAGAAATTGTTAGCCATTAGGAACATTGATAGTGTGTCATACCACGCCCTTGGTGCCTGCTTTAGCCCGTAAAGATCCTTCTTCAGACGATAAACGTGTGTAGGATTATCCGGGTCCTCAAATCCTTCAGGTTGACTGACAAAGACTTCTTCTTGAAAATCACCATTCAGAAAAGCAGACATCCATCTGGTAGATAATCATATTTTTGGTTGCTGCATTGGCAATGAATATCCTGATGGTCTCTATCCGTGCAACAGGTGCAAATGATTCTTCAAAACCAATACCCTCCTCTTGACGATATCCCTTTGCTACTAACCGAGCTTTGTTTTTCAAAACATCACCATACTTAGCAAGCTTTACTTTGTAAATCCATTTGAGAGCAATGATCATTACACCTTTTGGTTTTGGTACCAAAACCCATACTTCAAGACGATCAAACTCATGAATTTCATTTTGCATAGCTTCAAACCAGCTATCTTCAGTCATGGCCATTTTGAAATTCTTGGGTTTGACTTTGGACAGTTCAATATAGAAACAACACCACAAAGCATCGGATGCTAACTGTTTTCTGGTAGATACAAGACGAGAGGGATTTCTAACGATATTGTCAAGAGGGTGATCTTTGGACCATTTTCTGAGATGATCTGGTGGTTGAGTAACTTGGTTGGGTTCACCTAAGCTAACATCCTCTGATGATGACTGTGCAGAACCAGGTTCTCTAGTAACAGGGTTATTTGAGGGATGAAGGGTAGCTTGAATAATTGGGGTGTCTTCAATAGTGGGTCTAACTGCAACATCATGTTGAATGACTGGAGGTTGTATTCCAGATGATGATGGTGAAAAACTTGTTGATGGTGCATCTTGAGCAAATGTTGTAGATACAGATGTACCTGGTGGAACAACATGAGCTTTAACAGCAGTAGCCGAAGGTACTGGTTCATCGACTCTAGTTACTTCAAAGTATTCATCGAACATAGGTTGAAATAATAATTCCAGATCTTTATCCGTCGGTAGAACATAATTGGTTGCATGGACCTGATTAGGTATGAGCCCTGAACTGAATTGTCCAGGCGTCATCGACATATGCTCGGGTCCTGAACTAATGTGTACAAGAGCCATCGTCTGATGCAGCTCATCGAATGTGACATGAATTGTTTCCATTATTCGATGGGTTCTTTTGTTGTAGATTCAAAAACCCTTCCTGCTGGGAGCATAACCAACGAAAATCCCAATGTCAGCTTTGGTTTGCAATTTACCTAGATCTTCGCTATCATTTGTAGGGTAGCACATAGCACCAAATACTCGGAGAAATGTAAGATCAGGCTTCTTATCATGCACAAGATCATATGAGGTTTTGTTGTGACGAGTATGAATTAGGAATCGGTTTTGGGTGTAACTAGCAGTAGCGACAACTTCTGCCTACAGAAACATCAGCGCTTTTGAGAATATCAGCATTGTACGTGCTGCTTCTACAAGTGTACGATTTCATCTTTCGACAACGCCGTTTTGTTAAGGAGTTCTCGGAATAGACTTTTGATGAAATATGCCAACTCCCTTCATAGTATTTAGATATAACTTGGTTGACAAATTCCGTTCCATTATCAGTTCGGATGTATCTGACTGTTTTGTTGAGACCAACTTGAATTTGCTTAAGAAAGTTGATGACAAACTCTGGAGTTTCATCCTTTGATCTCAAAAACTTTACCCATGTGAATCTTGAATAGTCATCCACGATGACTAAAATGTATTTATTCCCATTAATACTCTTTACTCTTATTGGACCACATAGATCCATGTGAAGGGTATGAAGAACTTCTATATTGGTGTTTTTAGTTTTGGGTTTGTGGGAGTACTTCTTGCTTTTTCCAAGTTGACAGGCTAAGCAAAGATGATCCTTGTCAAACTTCAATCTTGGTAAACCTCTAACCAGATCTATTCGAGCAAGATCATTGATTGTACTAAAGTTTAAATGGTTTAAATGACGATGCCACAGCCATGATTTAATCTTGGAAGCTTTTGACAACAAGCATACTGAAGAAGACTTCATCATATCATTAATCGATATCATGTACAAATTGGTGCTACGACTACCTTTAAGCAAGTCTACGCCATTCATATCACGAACAAAGCAAGAATGCTTTTTGAAAGCAATTTCAAGATCAGAATCACAAAATTGCCCTACAGAGAACAGATTGTGTCCAAGTCCTTCCACATAGTATACTCTGGAGATCACACCATCACCAATAACATAATCTCCATAACCTATGATAGCTCCAAAGTGATCATTCCCGAATCTTACTGTCTCGATGAACTTTTCCACGAAGTTCTTGAGCTTTGAACGATTCCCCGTCATATGTTTTGAACAGCCTGAGTCCAGATACCAAAGGACGACCTGTACGACCTGCATTTAAAAACAGTCGAGTGTAAAGAGTTTGGAATTTCGGTTCCCTAATTTTTGTTGGGGTCCTGTTGGTTAGCAGATATAATAGAACATTTCACAGAAAGCTTAGTAAAAGGGCACATTTCGCCTAAGGCAAATTTCTTTCCTGTGGGTCTCCATTGATAACCACAATCAAGTTTTCCTAAGGTGAATTTCTTTCCTGTGGGTCTCCATTGATAACCAATATCCGCAAATAGTTTGCCCGTTGCTTTCCAAACCCGCTTGGTCTTGTTCAAACTGTTATCAGACAGCTTGCCTTTTGGTTTCCAAATCTGCTTCCCTTTATTCAAGACAATTTTAACAGTGGGGGTTGCATTCACTGAACTCAAAATATTAACAACACACATTTCATGATTTGCAGAGTTTAAGCATTTGTTACACATTTTGCACACAGATTCAGAATTCGAATTAATTACTACACGCCTATAGCTAATGCTAGAATCAACCCGATTCACTTTTGTCCATACTGACTTATTTGTCCTAAGGTGGTCTTCTACTTTCTTCTTATTCTCCCTCTTAGCAGGCAGGATCCTATTTTTCTTTGTATTGCTTCTAGGCTTTGATCCGCTTGCTTCAGTGGAAGTGTTTACTCCTGTAGAAGGAATCACAGGGATATTAGTCTGTTGAACTTTCTGGTGCACTTCGTGTTTCTGTGTGTTGCTAGATGAAGTTCCTGGTTTATCACTAAAAGTAACTTGCTTTTTCCTAGTTACAGGGGTAGAGGGAGCCTTGTTATCTCTTTCATTGAAACTTTTTGGGCAAGTGCCAATCACATATTCTAACAATTCCTGAGATAGCTTAGTGTATTGACAAGCATAGTTAAGTGCATTATCCAGTGGTTTAACTACTCTAGCTTCCTCTACAATCTCCCTAACTGTTTCTACACTCTCCTTAAGATGGCTGATATAGTTTAAATGAGCACTCCTATTGTTCTTAAGGGGATGAGGGATGGGTTTAACATCAATGGCATACATGCCAGGCGCAAGAACTTTTGGTTTGACAGAGTCACTAGTGACACAGGACACTTTGCTTTTCAACTGAGCCTTTAGACTCTCAATTTCATTTAACATGGTAGATGTCTTTTCCACTTGTGTGAGCACGCGTAATCTTAATTGAGTCATACAATTCCTTGTAATGTTGTTTTGACTTATCTAGTTCTACTCTAACGCAATCCACTTGCAACAAGAGCATGAACATCTTTAGCATTAAAGGCTCCAATTCCTTCATTCACATTTGCGGACAAGATCTTTCAAGTGTCTAATCACGGGCGGGGGAAAAGGTTGCTGATGTTCAGATTCGTGATCTAAAAATGAGTTAAAATCAGGACTTCTGCAAACTGTGGTGTGATTTTTATTTATCAAAACTTTTCCTTGAAGATGTGATTACTTTTAATTGCAATTTAGGCAGTCCCCTTCCAGTTTTGAATATGTTTTTGACTTATCAAGAACTTTAGACATGTCAACTTCAAGGATCTAGACAGACTAGATTTTTCCACATCATACAGCAGTTGATCGACTAACAGTTAACAATCAATTCTCATTTTCAATGAGAAGGTTTTCTTTTCAATTTCACACACATGGGCTTGTCTACAGTATTCTTGTCCACTTCGTTATTCATTTGATCAAAAATTTCTTCCATTTCTTTAACTTCTTTAAAGAGGGCTGTTTGAACTCCAACAAAGTGTTCTTTAAGAGTTTTGAAAAATGGAATAACTTCAGTGAGGTAACATCTTTTTGTTTGCTCAAAACCTCTTTCCCCCTCTGTAATACCTGTTGGGGTGATTCTAGTTTTGCAAGTTTTGTCAAATTCCGTAAAAAGTTATGTGAGTACATAAAGATTAATCTTCACCTGACTTTTAGTTGGAAGAATTCTGGGGACAAGCTTGACAGGATATGGTGATACACTGTCAATGCTGAAATTTGGTTTTGGAGCAAAGGTCACAGCCTTTTTTCCTATTGTTGTCCATCTATGGACCAAAATATCTGTTCTGGGTCTAGATTTCTTTGGGAGCAAAGTTGCAAGAAAGTTCTCTTTTAGTACTGTGGGGGGGGGCAATCCTAGTAATTTATTTTCCACACAAAGGCTTTGCATTGTCAACATCATTCCTTTCCTAGTTATCTCAGCTAACTCATCGTATCCTCTGATCCTGTATACATGGGTGTAAGATGGTAGTGACAATAAATGACCCTTATACAGAGCAAAACAACAGAGCTTAGCTTTGCACGAGCGAGACAATAACTGGGATTTTTGTAGCCTATTGCTACCTTGTGCTTTTCATCATAAAAATAGATTTTGGTTTTACACAACATGTGAACTGTTTGAACAGACTGATCATGTTTGTATAATCTATCTTCAATCTTATCTTTTAGCATTTTTATGTCCAAAAACTCTTCAAGGAATTTGTCTTTTTTTTGTTTAAAATCCTTTTTCAAAAGTGTTACTTCTTCTGTCTTTGACTTATAATTGTTAACTGTAGAACAAGGAGTATTATGTGCTGAATGAAGTTCAGATTTTAAAGACGTTTCCTTTTTGTTTCGGTCCAAGATAATTATTCTCATTTGTTCATCAATTTTCCGTTCTCTATTAGTTAATTCAAACTTTGCCCATTTTTCATATTCCCCAACCAGTTCCTTATATCTAGCAAGTTCAGAGGCCTCTGACTCATTAATTATCATGTCTGGTTTGTTTGCTAATCTACTTTGTCCTCCGCTGTTCATGAATTTCATCTAAATGACATCAATGCATCATTTCGCACAGAAGATTACATTCTAGAACAACATGATCTTTCGTTGTCTTCCACATACTGATCATACAGAATAATATTACTATCACTCGATAGTTCAGCATCGGAGTCAACAACGTAGTTATGTTGTTCATCGGTTTGCATCTCGTGTACTTCCTGATACTCATCAAAATGATTTACAAAGGTATCATGATCTTGTACCTCAGAAGGAGTATTTGAGTCATATGATGTCCCGGCTTCACCGTAGATTTGGTCTTCCGATGTGAGATTTGTCATGAACATGGTCTGTGTAGTGGGACCCTCATCAACATCAGTATCGAATGCATCACATTCATAGCTTCAAAACATGGTCCACATTGAGCGCCAAATCATTCTCGGGTGAATCATCCCGCATCATCATCAACGTTGTAACCGGTTTCCCCTGAGTAGAAACAATTACTGTTATTCATCCAGTATTTGCAACCACTCCCTGGGCTGCATTAGTAGTATCTTGTCCTTGAAGTATCTGAATATTGAAGTCGCTTGGCCTTGAACATCTCGTGCATTGTGCCCTAGTCCGTACAGTTTATGCACTTGATGGGTTTCGCTTGACCACATTAATAATGACAATTCCCTCTGTTCTGACCTCACTACTATTCCCTAGCTACAACCACCATTTCTCTTGCATTGTTTCTCTAACTGTTCCTTGATTCCTTGATTATTCGCCAATTGTATCTTCCACGGGACATCTTGAAGCCACCACAACTTTCTCCCGTCTTGAAACCATAGCTTTTGTTCCTTGCATTAGACGACCGTCTCTAAGTTATTGTTTGTTTGAGCAAGATGTAATTTGTACCATTGATGCTGGAGGGCAATTGAGTTGGATAAACTTTCAATCACGTTTGATGTTGAAGAACTTCCAAGTTCCATTGAAAGTGTGTCAGCAGATATGGTTCTATGGTTCTGTGATGAGGATTGAGGAGCAATTTCTTTGGATGATTGTGTTGGAAACTGCTGAACTGAAGGCGTTTTGACACTAGTGGCAAAGGATCATTATTTTGTGTTGAATGAACCTTTCCATCATAATTATGTTCTCATTAGCATGCACCTCATGTTGCATCAGTAACATACAACTACAAAAGTTTGACTCTTTCCACCTCTGTTAAGTTTGGACTTCAGTTATGAATCTCCTCCACTCAAGGTAAACAGTAGTTCACAAACTTTGAGTTACGCTGCATCCTGGGCATAGGGTCATCTGATGTTTTCTCAGTCATAATGAGCTTCGTAAACCTTACGTAGTATCCTTGAATGTTTCTTCTTTGTTTTTGACGGAAGTGTTCAAATTCATACGTATAACGAATTCCTGTCATCCCCTTGTTAACGTCAGAAACCATTCCAGAATCATTTTCAACGTTTTCCCAAATGTTCTTCTGGCGTCAGTATATGATTGATGAGTGATAGATGTCCTTTGGTAAACCTTTTGAATAGGATATAATGGTTGCACGAAATGTCAGCCTTTATACCTTTCCATTTTCTTTAGCTGACATGTCTATTAAGACTCTAGCACTATTGGACCTTGTAAAACAGCACCCTCATTCGGCTACCAGCAATAACATCTAACCGTTCCCCATATGAATGGCCTTCTTTGAATGGACATCATAATATTCTTTCCATTAATCCATTCCTAGACAGTACAGACGTAACGTTGTTTGCAACGATTCAAAAGTCTGTTCCTATCAAGCAGTTTGGTGGGCAGTGTATCATAACCAGCACACTGATGTCTCTTGCATACTAGACCACTTGTATAGTATGATATGATATGTTTGATCGAATCATGATTAGGTGGGTACGTTAAAAGTGGTGAGGTTAACGTATTCGTTTCTTGTTTTAGTGATATTAACCCAAGTTTGAAATATTTCAAATTTCTAAGACAGTAGCTCAAAAGCTCAAAAAAATAGTAGGAGGGGGTGTGGATCTCGCCGCTAAGAGGCTACGCAAACTGCTGTAAAAGAAATTAAAGCAACTCGCTGGTGGAATTTTAAGGCAACTCGCCGAACACAACTCGCTGCCAAGCAACCCGCCGGCGAAATATTTTAATCAAACCGCCGTTGATTTTCAAACGCCAGAGTTTCCCTTAAGATATTTGGTTATTAAAAATATACAACGCCGCTGATAACCTGTCATAAACCCGCTTGGTAAGCAAAAACCGCTTGTAAGCACATCGCTGCTTAGTAATAAAGCACTCGCTTCTGGAGCAACTCGCCACATGTTCAAACCGCTGGTAAGCAAACCGCTGGAAGCAAGACCGCTGGAACAACTCGCTGCTTTGTAACACTCGCCTCTCAAGCACTCGCCACTAAGCAACCCAACGTGTGACCTGAGGGTTGTAACCTACTTAATAAAAATATTATATTTCACAAACCGCCGTGAAAGAAAATCTGGCAACTCCTCCACGAAGAACAACGACTTTTATCACACAAAGATCACTAATACATCACCCTTTTGAACGATTGCTTGATTTCTTTTGCACAACACAGTACCATAAGGTAATAGCAACTAGAAACACCCAAACTTTATCAACACAAACAACAAAATTCGGAGAACTTCAAAAAACGAGCTAGAGCTTTCAATGGCACACTTTTCGATCTAAAACAAGCAAGAAATCGCACATACACACGATCTAATCAAAATACCGAGTAAAAATCCCAGATTCTCTTATACCAATTGTGGTATATCCTATATCATAACACGGGGTCGATTCTTGGATTTGGCTAGTTTCTAGAGAGAGAAACACTTGAGAGAGTTTTTCTAGTGAGAGAAAATGTGTTTCTATGAAAAGGAAATAATGACTAGCTTACCTCTTCCAAAGTTGGAAGAGGCTTATATAGTACTTACAATATACCGGGTATTAGTACCCGACTTAATACCAAAAATTGTACTATTAACTATTAAACTACGAGCTATAATAAACAGTAAAATACACGGGGTGACCGAGTCTTTTTCTAATATCTAACAGGTCCTGAAGTCGTCGCTTAGAAATCCTGACGTCGTCTCTTAGAAATCCTGACATCGTCAGCCCGCTGAATCTTCTATGGGCTTCTTTAGGTCGACTACCTTGACATCGTCACAAAAGGTTGTGACGTCATCGCCTTGAAACTTTGACGGCATCAGAGGAAATCCTGACGTCGTCTCCACGCATTGTAAATCCAACTCTTGTGTCTTCATCCCGTTTCTTCCCAAATCGAGCCCAAGTCACATGCTTTTCCTTCCAATGCTTCCCAAATGCTAAAATATCAAAAAGAAACGATTAAGTACAATATTTGCGGATATTTGCAAGATTTTGGAGGTTAAATGACCTTGAAAAGTGTATAAAATGACACCTCATCAAATACCTTTGCACTTGGGAATTGCTTGTTCTCAAGCAAATGAGTTTTCTACCTAGTAAGTAGCAAAGTCGGGGGCATTTAACCTACTCGATAAAGATAATTTATGGCACAACCACTAGAAAAACCGGATTAAAAAAAAAGAAAAAGAGTAGATAAGTGTGTTTGGTAAAATTGGTAAAAAAAAAATTGATTTTTAAATATAAAAAAAAAAAAACTAACATAAGACAAACCTCGTATAAAAAAGCATAAAAATTATATACTAACACCTCAAATAAGTGTTTGGATTCTCTCTTTCTCTTGGTATAATTATGAATTATAACATTTATAGGAAACGAGAAAACTAAAGACTCACTACTTGTCCTAGTATATAGATTACCATCAGCTTGATAAAGGATTAAAACCTCCACCGCTTTGGCGTAAGCACCCAAGAATTACTATCAAATATGTCTTTTAAAGGGTTGTAATGTTAGGTGTAGGGTATAGGAAACACGGGTAGGGATATGAGGAATTTTGATTGCTGGCAAGCTAATTATCTACAAGAATACATGTAAAAGGCGTTGCTAAGCCAAGACTTGACGAAACTAGGACGAATATACACAACTATACATCAAACTCTTTCTTTTTATTTTTTTGACATAAACATAAGCAAGATGGCAGTCCATATTTTCTAACATATTTTTTTTCTTTTTTCATTTTTTTATTTTTTTATACACTTTTGCCCTGTCATCTGCTGAAAATAAATAACATTATACATGACTTGGGGCTTATAGTTGCACATCCACACTTGAGTTTTTTAATACTCAATAATAAAACTAACTAATGTCTCAGATTTAGAAGGATAAAAAAACATGGAGAATATTAGACAAATACAGGGGTAATTACTTAACTTTTCTTCCCCATTTCTCCATATAATAAAACTGCCATGAATCTCAATCGTCCCAAAACTATATACACTAACAATAGACTCGACTTATTTTTTTTTTTTTTTTTTCCTTAAGCAACCATGTAATCAATAAACAATTAACTAGGGTTATACAAATGTGATAACAATACTGTCCTAAAAATGAATACATACAGAAGGCTAAGACGATTTGGTGTAACATCTTTGTGGGGTGTAACAAATATTAACGTACTAAATAATTTATAATAGACTATTTAGGAATTCCTCATCCAAAGAATCCCTTTCGGTCCATCCCAAAAATACTTAATAGAAGAAAACCGAAAAGGATGGCTTCAGAGCATTACTCTGATATCGTTTACTAATATGAGTGCAATAGTATAAGGTGTTGGGGTCGTTATTATCGAGGAGTGATCATTATAACCATATAACAAACACAGGCTACAAACAAGGGTTATTCTAATGCCTCTTATCACTTAGGAAATTCCTATTCCACACGAATTCGATCTCACAAGCAGTCTCGGGATAAAACTAACAAAAAAAAAAAAAAGAATCACTAAACAAGTTCTAGAATCATATAACTACCAAGTACACTCTCATAAGCAATATAAAAATGAAATGCTTTAAATCTTAAAAGATCTAGGGCGAAATTATTTTACAATTTTTAGGTGGCATTATCAAGTGGTAGGTTTATTTTGTGCAGTCATATAAACATCCTATCCATAACCTTTCTAATACTACAGTTTCACCGATATATGCCATAAATTTTTATAAAATTTAGGCCAAAATTACCGTTCTAAACTATGTATTCGTATATTACACATCTTTTTTTTAAGAACAAAGCAAATGCAAATGAAATAAAAGTTTCTAAAGCTTTTATTACCCCCTACACTTGTTTTGAACATTGTCCCCAACGTTCTATGAGTACCCAAAAAACGAATAAAGGGAAGATAAATAAAGAGCGATACAAACTAATACTCCCCTGGTTTGCTCAATATCGGAGAAGAAACAAGATAAACCAGCTAAATCGTCATCTAAGAATCATCCAAGTGAAAATCCAATGAACTTTCGGACTCTCCTCATCTAATATAACCTGCGAATCAAAGACAAAGACAACTACACCAAGAGTAAAATCGACAGAAAATAATATACAACCCTATTAATCATAAATTAAAATCCTAAGCAATGTTTTAAAAATCACGCCTAAGGCGCGCCTACTCCCTAAATCCCTCGAGGCTCCAGCCTTTGGGATTTTTTTAGATCGAGGCTCACAACATGCATAAATCCCATAAAAATCGCAGCGCCTTAGGATTTTGCGCCTTGGGACTAGTCGCGCCTAGCACATGTAACGGGTTTTGGGCCTTTTTATCTTAATATTGAGACACAAATACAAAATCACATGGGCCTTTATATATAATCTACTAAATAATAACCCTAATAAAGAAAATTAAATACATACAATACAGTGAAACAAGCGCCTCTAATTTTCTTCATATTCCTCCATTTATTCAACTTCTCTTTTTAATTTGACACATATGTAATCACTTCACGTCATATGTATATTGTCTACTTTTTGAAGAGGCTTGTTGCAAGTCACAAACAAAAAACTTAGATCCAATGATGCGAGTCGAACTATAATATTATGAGGATGTACCAGCAAGGAAGGGTCAAAGCCACGTAGATGAGTCAAACTATAATCTTAGATCCAGTGATGGTTATGCTAGTTCAAGCTCAAGGGGAAGGGAAAAGGGAGGGTCTAGTTCTAGACAAAACCTTTGGATGAAGATGACGACATTGTAGTTTTAGAGAATTGAGAAACTAAAGAAGAAGATGTCAAGGAGGATAAATATGATCACAATAAGGAGCGATACACATTTGAAGATGATGATGACGATGGGGAATTCGACGACTTAGATTGAAGTCTCTTAATTTGTTTCATTAAGTAGTTTCTTATGAAATATTATATCACATAATGTGGCATTATGCTTGAATATTGTACGTTCTTTCACTTTTGCTTTGCATGATTATTTTTTGTTTAAATGTGAGCTTTGTTAGATGTATTAACTATTAAATATCTCAAATTTTATTTTGTTTTATTCAATCCGCATAAAAGTGTGACATATGTCATAAAAAAATTAGTGTATTTAGTGCGACTCATATTTATGAATCCCGCGCTTTGGTATGCGCCTCGCCTCAAGGCTCATTGACCCCCTTTGCGCCTTAGTGCGCCTTGAGACTTTCAGAACATTGATCCTAAGAAAGCAATAAAGATAGAATAGGATACTAATGTTAATCGTGCTTTTGAAAAAATTGAAAAATCAAAATTCTGTAAATTAAACAAAAATACCTTTTCAAGATTTCGAAAAAACGAAAATTTCTTTTGCTGCAGTGGCGACGCCGTTAGGATTTAATCCTGACGCCGTCTCCACACACTGTGAAATTTTAATTCTTCGTTTTCTGGAAAAATGTCTACAAACATATCCTATTAATGATTTCCTGGAAAAATTTACTACATAGGCCACAAAAACGGTTAGTACAAACATATGACTCAAAACAAACAAATAAAACATGAAAGTGTGAATTTAACTAAACTATCTATTTTACATGTTTGAAATGGTTCTTAAAAACCAAATGTTTTCCCCTACGCTTATTTTATGTATAATGCCTTTGATTGTAATTAAGACGAAGTTAAAGACAAAACAAAGCATGATCACTGATGTGTGTTTTCTATAAGCTTTAAATTTATAATAACTAGAAATACTAATTTTGACTAAAAACACAACATCGTGCAACGTTAGAGCTACCGCTATTCAGAGTGTAATATAGTAATTAGTTGTGAAGGAGTCCAGGTCGTTCCACGAGATTTGTAGCAATTCACATATTGTTTATCAAGTAACAAAGCTAATTGATTGTCACTGATCAAATAGCCAAAACGTATGTATAAAGTAAGCAAGAAACAAGACATGATCCACATAACATAATAGATATAGATAGAGCAAAAATTTATAAAAACAAAGCATACAAGTCATATATGACGGGTAATCATAAACAACAAAACATATTTACCATGAAAATAAAAAAAACAATCCATATTTTGGGAATCCCATCGGCCTATATAACTAACATCATCACGAGCGGCTTTAAGAATTGTTATATCAAATATGCCAAACAATATATGAATTCCTCTCAACCCCGGTCATCACATAAGGAAAGGTTCTTAAACGATTTTCTACTTTGGTTTATTTATCAATATACCAACACAATTCACCATAACATGAATATTGATTTCATATGCCAACATGATTCAAAATATATCAAGGCAATTAATCCTTCCGGCCTATTTCAATTGCAAGATATATCAAAAGATAAACAATGATCCAAGTAAAATAACATCGAATATAAACATGTATATTCATACATCATAGCAAAATCATCAAAATATTCAGAGCCGATGAGAGAGCGCGCGCGAGCGAGCGAGAAGCAAAGTAACAATACTAATATTTCGACTACAACAACCATCAACCCAAAACTAACAATTCCAAGATCAACCAACAACCAAATGCTACTAAATAAACCCAAATAGCGTACTATGTAACTTCTGGAAACTCCGCATCATATCACAAATAGAGTGTTTGTAAAAAAGTTTATGGTGACGATCTTAAAAGAATTTGGTGTGAATCCTCCAATAATCAAAGTAAAGTTTTAAGGAGTTTAAGAAATGATAGTATATGATCTAAATAATGGTGTAAACTTCTAGAAATAAGTGTTTTTTAGTAGTGTTGTTATGGTGGAGAGTGTGGTGCATGGGAGGTTTAGGAGAGTGGGGTGTTTGGATCATTGGATCCTAAGATCCTCACCACTCCTTCCTCCTCTCCAAACTGACTTCTAGAGAGTGTGTGTGTGTTATAGGAGTTTGTATGAGAGATGTGTGAGATATGAGAGGTAAAAGGGCTTTATATAGGCTTTTTCAGGGCCAAAGTGCCCCCCACTCGCATAAACGTGCGCAACACTTTGTGAGTTAATGCACTTAGCATTGAATTGCATTTAATTTTCTTAAATTTTTGTTCAGATGGAAAAGTGCGCCGCACTTTTTTACAAGTGCGCCGCACTTGGGGCAATTTCAGCTCTTGGACCAAAAATCAAAGTTGTAGATAATTCAATTCCGCTTCCGTGGCCACTTGAATCAACTAAAACGGTGTTAGAAATACGAAAAAGTGTCGGTCACTACCAATTAGCGAGAGCGTGACGCAGCGTCGAGCTATAAGTTGTTTAAGTTAAGTTAGAAAGCTAATCCGGGCCAAAGTTACTATTGTAACCCATGCCACAACCCAAGACTGTTAGCTAGGCATATATAAACCCCCTCCTTTGCATGGAGAGGGTGTTGGTTGTTCATTCGTTACATTTCACTTAAGCTAATATTATCTTTTTACTTTCTCTCTCTAAGTGTTCATCCAACCATCTCTTTCTCTCTAAAACTCTAAGTGAATCAATCCATACTTGTGTTAAGATATTCTACAATTAGTATCAAGAGCCATAGGGTGTTTGTGAAGGTTGTGTGTGCGTTTGTTACTCATTATAGTTGTGTAGTTTGGTTTGAAATTTTCAAAAAAGTTTTCACTTTTTGAGGGTTTTAAAACCATAAAGATCATAACTTTCTTTCTTCATTAGCTTCTTATAGACCAAATACAAGAAAATATTTCAAAAACCATAAAATATTCATCTTTATGAGTCCTTTTTGTTAAAAAGAGGTTTTGTACAAGAATCTTTGATTTAATTTTTCGTGTCAAAAACGTTAAAGTTTGGGTTTTTAAGGTTCTAATAGTCTTAGATAGTTAAGTTGTACAAGAAAAAATGGGTAAAAACGTCAAAAAGTGAGTCTTTTTAAGATTTTTGATTTTTGAGTTTCGTAGTGTATTGGGCGATTTATACCTCTCTACAGGCGATCTATACGTTCTTATTCCCTCAGGCGATCTATACGAATTTTTCTTCAGGCGATCTATACATATTTTCTGAAGGCGATTTATACCATCATTTTACAACAGGCGATTTATACCATCATTTTACAACAGGCGATTTATACTATCATTTTACAACAGGCGATTTATACATTCACTTGTCAAAGGCGATTTATACCTACCTGTTTGTAAAGGCGATTTATACATACCTGTTTGTAAAGGCGATTTATACATACCTGTTTGTGAAGGCGATTTATACGTTATGACCTAAGGTGAATTATACGGTTGTTCTTTGATTTGTAAAATCTCGTGAATATTTGATTTCTTAGTTTTATCAAGATTTGTAAAATCCCGTGTATTCCATAAGACTTTAATTTCATTAATCAAAACTCACTTTAACACAACAACCTCCAATCACTGTCCGATCATTTTAATCTTATCGACATTATAGAATGATCCAATGATTTCACTTGGACAAAAGAATACTCTTGCTGAGTACATGATACTCTCCGGTGCTGACAATCGTCCACCTATGTTGGACAAAGACCTGTATGATTCTTGGAAAAGTAGAATGAAATTATACATGCAAAATAGAGAACATGGAAGAATGATACTTGAATCAGTAGAACATGGTCCTCTCATTTGGCCTACAGTTGAAGAGAACGGTGTGATCAGAACAAAGAAATATGCTGAATTATCTGCTGCTGAGAAAATTCAAGCTGATTGTGATATGAAGGCTACCAATATCATTCTTCAAGGTCTTCCTACGATATCTAATTCACTTGGTGAACATCATAGAGTTGCTAAAGATATAAAATGGGAATGAGTTTAATTACTGATGCAAGGTAACATCTTTGACAAAGCAGAAGAGAGAGTGTAAAGCTGTATGATCTTTTGATAAGTTTACTACACATCAAGGGGAAATCACTTCAATCATAATATTACTTGCGATTTACTCAGCTGATTAATGACATGAACATCTACAAGATGAAAATGGAGCAATTTCAAGTTAATACCAAGTTCTTAAACAGTCATACTGCCCTGAATGGAGTAATTTTGTTGATATGATGGTCAACTTGTTAAAGATTTGCATACTTCCAACTTTGATCAACTTCATGCATATCTTGAACAACACAAACTCCATGCAAATGAAGTCCGTATTAATTATCATGTGCGCACGCCAATCACAAGATCCATGAGATGCGAGTCCGTTCAAATTAGCAGATGACACCACCTCACTTCAACACTTATCAATCTTCTTATAACAATCCTCAACTTCAGCAACAGTTTTCACCATCACAACAGTTTTCACCATCACAACATGCATTAATTTAACCCAATCAACATTACTCATCTCATTATCCATTACAAGCTCAATTTAATCATTCATCGATTCCACCATCACATACATTTCAGTCTCAAATGAATCATCAAACCTTAACTGTTCCACAAGTAATTCCACAGGTTGCTTATCAATCACCTCAAGCTCCTACACAACTTATGACTGAGTCACCATTTGTAGACTCAGGTTTTGTTGTTCTTGTGTTTTTTCTTAGAGATGATCCGATTGCTTTTCTCAATAAAGCAATGGTTTTTCTAACAGCTGTAGCTTCGTCAAGGTTCCCTAATACCAATAATCAACTCAGAACTTTCCTCAAATCTACAAACCCAGCCGCCAGATTTACAGATTTGCAGTTATACTGCAACAAGTCAGGTAAACAAGGGCAAAATATTCGTGTAAACCTTATAGCAAGCAATGCAACTAGTTCAAGGGGAAATAACTACAATAGACAATGGCAAGATTGTTAAATGTTACAACTGGCCCAAGGTGAAAGGACAATATGGCTTAGGCAATGCACTCAGTCAAAGTACCAATGGAAAAAAAAAAATAGCAACATAAGTATAAGAGAAAGCATTGTTAGCAGAAGCTCAAGAAGCTGGACAAATATTAGATAAGGAGTAACTCGCATTTCTTGCAGATCCAGGAATTCCAGCAAGTCAAACTCAGATAGTCATTCCTCACAATGCTGCTTTTTAGACTAAGGATCTTGATACTTATGATTCTGACTGTGATGATATCTCAAATGCAAAAGCGGTTCTCATGGCCAACATTTCCAACTATGGTTCTAATGTTATCTCTGAGGTACCTCATTCTGAAACCTATCTTAATGATATGGAAAATCAAAGTGTGCATGCAATGCAGGATTTTAAACAAACACCATCTGTGGATTTTACAGATAATGAGATACATAGTGATAGCAATATCATTCCGTACTCTTAATAATTGCAAGAAACACAACATGCAAATGTTAAAGATACTAATTTGCAGGCACAACAAGATTCAATGATCTTACTTGTGATAGAATAAATGTCGGAACAAATGATTAATCATGTAAATAATTGGGAAAAGACTAATAAGGAACAGAATAGTGAGTCAAAACTTTTGAACAACGTCTTAATATTGATTTAAGCAATCGTGAAAAAATAATTGATTCTCAAATGGATGATATAATTAAAGAGAAGCTTGTATTGAAAGAACAAGTTGACTCACTTGAGCAAAATCTTTCGAAACAAATCAAAGAAAAGGAATGTTTATTGCAAACATTCACGGTTTTCAAAAATGAATCCAAAGAAAAAGAAAATAAATATATGGAAAACGAAATTGATTTGGAAAAGAAGATAAAGGAACTTGATAATATTATTTTTAAAGTGGGTCAATCTGCTCAAACAGTGCACATGTTAACAAAGCCTCAAGTTTTTTATGATAATATACACAAGCAAGCTCTAGGTTATCAAAATCCGTTATACCTTAAGAAAGCTTAGCGGATTAAACCAACCTTGTATGATGGTATTGTTATTTCTGCTAAACATGTTGCTATGCCTGTGATTGATGATGAGGAAACATTGATTTTGAAAGAAGAGAGTTGATCAAAAATGTCTGAAAAAGAAAAGGATCCAAAGGCCAGTAAATAAAACATTTCTCATAAACCTATTGATTATGAAAAATTAAACAGACTATCTAAAGATTTTAGGAAACGTTTTACTCCACAACAAGAATTGTCGGCTGAACAAGCTTTCTGGTTGCGTATGTCCAATCCTACTAGTAAACCTTCTGATGCATCACCTGTTAAAATAGAAGCTCCTAAGGAACTTCCTACGGTAAGCTTGGTGAATGAAAGCCTTAAAAAGCTTAAATTTCACCTTGCCAGGTTTGACAACATGGTGAAGATAAGGACTACACTTGATGCTCGTACAGAAGGTGAATGGCTGTTAAGATCTTTCTAGCCTGTTAAGGGTGATAGCTTAAAAAGCCTTAAAAAGCTTAAATTTCACCTTGCCAGCTTGATGCTTGTTGATCCCAATGAATAGATCTTTCTAGCCTGTTAAGGGTGATAGCTAACTTGTGTAAACACAAATTAACTATAAGAGAAACAATGACTAAGAACAATATAAGTTATGCAGAATATAACTTATACTGCTAAGAAGAACACAATTAACTAATTACATATATTGATATAATCTGCCAAAGGTAACAGATTTTCTAACTATTGGATCACTAAAAACTATGCCGCATAAGGTTCCTTTTATACACCAAGGAAATCCTAATGAGCTTTTCAAAAATGCATCTAGAGATCATGCATATCTATTCCTAACATTTCTTATGCATATCTCTAACTAACATTCTTGATAAGCAGACTTTACTAAACATAAACAGTATTAACTATACTACCAGTATTAATATCTTTATACTGGCAGACTTAACTACATACTATCAGAACTAACATACACACTACCAGAACTAACTAATATCAGCAGCATTAACTTCATAATCATATATATCCCAACAAGAACCAACAAAGATAAGCACTTTTAATTAAGAGACTTTTTGACACAACTTATCAATAAGCTAAGAAAAGCACCAATCAAAGTGACAGTTTACTTAAGAATACATTTTTGCTTAAGGCTAAAACTGCTTGGCTTTTATATTCACTAATAATACCAAATAAGCTAACTAAAGGCAATTAAGCGATTAACAGACCTAGGCCTAAACCTAATAAGCATAAATAATAAAAAAATAAGCTAATAAAATAAGTTGAAAAGCACCACTAACCACTAAGACAGATGAGTTAAAAAGAAGTTTTAAAGGACTATGACAACCTTTTAAGCTAATGAGCAATAGGATTAAGCTAAAAAAAACAGATTAAGAACCTAACTCAAATGACTCAATTAAGCAAATAAACTAAACAAATAAGCTAAAAATTTTTATGAAATGACAGATACACTACTTTAGATTTTGGCTTTTTGATGATAAAATGACTCTTTTGCAACTTGAAATTAAGACCCAAAAACTACTTTAACTAATTAAAAACTTAAAACAGATTTAATTTAGACCTTAATAAGCTGAATTTAATCAAAATTAACCAAAGACAAGCTAAACTTAACCACAAAATGATCAGCAATTTTGGACTTTTAAGAACAAACTATGACATTACCACTGCTTGACTGTTACCATCTATCT